>CM033472.1:227499497-227792805 GCA_019447015.1 Hymenochirus boettgeri
GGACCTTTACTGTCTCTTCTCACTGTATGGGGGGACCTTTACTGTCTCTTCTCACTATGGGACCTTTACTGTCTGTTCTCACTGTATGGGACCTTTACTGTCTGTTCTCACTGTATGGGACCTTTACTGTCTCTTCTCACTGTATGGGACCTTTACTGTCTGTTTTCACTGTATGGGACTTTTACGGTCTATTCTCACTGTATGGGACCTTTACCCTCTGTTCTCACTGTATGGGACCTTTACTATCTCTTCTCACTGTATGGGACCTTTACTATCTCTTCTCACTGTATGGGACCACCTTTGTGTCTCTTCTCACTGTATGGGACTTTACGGTCTGTTCTCACTGTATGGGACATTTACCGTCTGTTCTCACTGATGGGACCTTTACTATCTCTTCTCACTGTATGGACCTTTACTATCTCTTCTCACTACTGTATGGGACCTTTACTGTTTCTTCTCACTGTATGGGACCTTTATGGTCTGTTCTCACTGTATGGACCTTTACTGTCTGTTCTCACTGCATGGACCTTTTACTGTCTGTTCTCACGTAGGGACCTTTACTGTCTGTTCTCACTGTATGGGATCTTACTGTCTCTTCTCACTGTATGGGACCTTACTGTCTGTTCTCACTGTATGGGACCTTTACTGTCTCTTCTCACTGTATGGGGGGACCTTTACTGTCTGTTCTACTTGGGACCTTTACTGTCTGTTCTCACTGTATGGGACCTTTACTGTCTCTTCTCACTGTATGGGACCTTTACTGTCTGTTTTCACTGTATGGGACTTTACGGTCTATTCTCACTGTATGGGACCTTTACATCTGTTCTCACTGTATGGGACCTTTACTATCTCTTCTCACTGTATGGGACCTTTATATCTCTCTCACTGTAGGGACCTTTGCTGTCTCTTCTCACTGTATGGGACTTTTACGGTCTGTTCTCACTGTATGGGACCTTTACCGTCTGTTCTCACTGTATGGGACCTTTACTATTCTCTCTTACTGTATGGGACCTTTACTATCTCTTCTCACTGTATGGGACCTTTACTGTTTCTTCTCACGTATGGGACCTTTATGGTCTGTTCTCACTGTATGGGACCTTTACCGTCTGTTCTCACTGTATGGGACCTTTACTATCTCTTCTCACGTATGGGACCTTACGGTCTTTCTCACTGTATGGGCTTTATGTCTGTTCTCACTATGGGACCTTGCCGTCTGTTCCTCACTGTATGGACCTTTACTGTTCTCACTGTATGGGACCTTTACAGTCTGTTCTCACTGTATGGGACCTTTACTGTTCTCACTGTATGGGACCTATACGGTCTGTTCCCACTGTATGGGACCTTTACTGTCTGTTCTCACTGCATGGGACCTTTTTACTGTCTGTTCTCAATGTATGGGGGGACCTTTACTGTCTGTTCTCACTATGGGACCTTTACTGTCTGTTTTCACTGTATGGGACCTTTACCGTCTGTTCTCACTGTATGGGGCCTTTACTGTTTTCACTGTATGGGACCTTTACTGTTCTCACTGTATGGGACCTTTACGGTCTGTTCCCACTGTATGGGACTTACTGTCTTTCTCACTGCATGGGACCTTTTTATGTCTGTTCTCACTGTATGGACCTTTACTGTCTGTTCTACTGTATGGGATCTTTACTGTCTCTTCTCACTGTATGGGACCTTTTGACTCTGTTTCTCACTGTATGGGACCTTTACTGTCTCTTCTCACTGTATGGGGGGACCTTTACTGTCTGTTCTTACTATGACCTTACTGTCTGTTCTCACTGTATGGGACCTTTACTGTCTCTTCTCACTGTATGGGACCTTTACTGTCTGTTTTCACGTATGGGACTTTTACGGTCTATTCTCACTGTATGGGACCTTTACCATCTGTTTCTCACGTATGGGACCTTTACTATCTCTTCTCACGGTATGGGACCTTTACTATCTCTTCTCACTGTATGGGACCTTTGCTGTCTCTTCTCACTGTATGGGACTTTTACGGTCTGTTCTCACTGTATGGGACATTTACCGTCTGTTCTCACTGTATGGGACCTTTACTATCTCTTCTCACTGTATGGGACCTTTACTATCTCTTCTCACTGTATGGGACCTTTACTGTTTCTTCTCACTGTATGGGACCTTTATGGTCTGTTCTCACTGTATGGGACCTTTACTGTCTGTTCTCACAGCATGGGACCTTTTTACTGTCTGTTCTCACTGATGGGCTTTACTGTCTGTTCTCACTGTATGGGATCTTTACTGTCTCTTCTCACTGTATGGGACCTTTACTTCTGTTCTCACTGTATGGGACCTTTACTGTCTCTTCTCACTGTATGGGGGACCTTTACTGTCTGTTCTTACTATGGGACCTTTACTGTCTGTTCTACTGTATGGGGCCTTTACTGTCTCTTCTCACTGTATGGGACCTTTACTGTCTGTTTTCACTGTATGGGACTTTTACGGTCTATTCTCACTGTATGGGACCTTTACCATCTGTTCTCACTGTATGGGACCTTTACTATCTCTTCTCACTGTATGGGACCTTTACTATCTCTTCTCACTGTATGGACCTTTGCTGTCTCTTCTCACTGTATGGGACTTTTACGGTCTTTCTCACTAGTATGGGACCTTTACCGTCTGTTCTCACTGTATGGGACCTTTACTATCTCTTCTCACTGTATGGGACCTTTACTATCTCTTCTCACTGTATGGGACCTTTCTGTTTCTCTCTCACTGATGGGACCTTTATGGTCTGTTCTCACTGTATGGGACCTTTACCGTCTGTTCTCACTGTATGGGACCTTTACTATCTCTCTCACTGTATGGGACCTTTACGGTCTCTTCTCACTGTATGGGACTTTTACGTCTCTCACTGTATGGGACCTTTACTGTCTGTTCTCACTGCATGGGACTTTTTACTGTCTGTTCTCACTGTATGGGACCTTACTGTCTGTTCTCACTGTATGGGATCTTTACTGTCTCTTCTCACTGTATGGGACCTTTACTGTCTGTTCTCACTGTATGGGACCTTTACTGTCTCTCCAGATGGGGGGACCTTTACTGTCTGTTCTTACTATGGGACCTTACTGTCTGTTCTCACTGTATGGGGCCTTTACTGTCTCTTCTCACTGTATGGGACCTTTCTGTCTGTTTTCACTGTATGGGACTTTTACGGTCTATTCTCACTGTATGGGACCTTTCCATCTGTTCTCACTGTATGGGACCTTTACTATCTCTTCTCACTGTATGGGACCTTTACTATCTCTTCTCACTGTATGGGACCTTTGCTGTCTCTCTCACTGTATGGGACTTTACGGTCTGTTCTCACTGTATGGGACCTTTACGTCTGTTCTCACTGATGGGACCTTTACTATCTCTTCTCACTGTATGGGACCTTTACTATCTCTTCTCACTGTATGGGACCTTTACTGTTTCCTTCTCACTGTGTGGGACCTTTATGGTCTGTTCTCACTGTATGGGACCTTTACCGTCTGTTCTCACTGTATGGGACCTTTACTATCTCTTCTCACTGTATGGGACCTTTACGGTCTCTTCTCACTGTATGGGACTTTTACGGTCTGTTCTCACTGTATGGGACCTTGACCGTCTGTTCTCACTGTATGGGACCTTTACTGTTCTCACTGTATGGGACCTTTACAGTCTGTTCTCACTGTATGGGACCTTTACTGTTCTCACTGTATGGGACCTATACGGTCTGTTCCCACTGTATGGGACCTTTACTGTCTGTTCTCACTGCATGGGACCTTTTTACTGTCTGTTCTCACTGTATGGGACCTTTACTGTCTGTTCTCACTGTATGGGACCTTTACTGTCTCTTCTCACTGTATGGGACCTTTACTGTCTGTTCTCACTGTATGGGACCTTTACTGTCTGTTTTCACTGTATGGGACCTTTACTGTCTCTTCTCACTGTATGGGGGGACCTTTACTGTCTCTTCTCACTATGGGACCTTTACTGTCTGTTCTCACTGTATGGGACCTTTACTGTCTGTTCTCACTGTATGGGACCTTTACTGTCTCTTCTCACTGTATGGGACCTTTACTGTCTGTTTTCACTGTATGGGACTTTTACGGTCTATTCTCACTGTATGGGACCTTTACCCTGTTCTCACTGTATGGGACCTTTACTATCTCTCTCACTGTATGGGACTTTACTATCTCTTCTCACTGTATGGGACCTTTACTGCTCTTCTCACTGTAGGGACCTTTATGGTCTGTTCTCACTGTATGGGACTTTTCGGTCTGTTCTCACTGTATGGACCTTACCGTTGTTTCTCACTGTATGGGACCTTTACTATCTCTTTCCCTGTATGGGACCTTTACTGTCTCTTCTCACTTTATGGGACTTTTACGTTCTGTTCCACTGTGGGACCTTTCCGTCTGTTTCATGTATGGACCTTTACTATCTCTTCTCACTGGATGGGACCTTTACTATCTCTCTCACTGTATGGGACCTTTACTGTCTCTTCACACTGTTAGGACCTTTATGGTCTGTTCTCACTGTATGGGACCTTACAGTCTGTTCTCACTGTATGGGACCTTTACAGTCTGTTCTCACTGTATGGGACCTTTACTGTCTGTTCTCACTGCATGGGACCTTTTTACTGTCTGTACTCACTGTATGGGACCTTAACTATCCTTTCACTGATGGACCTTTATCTGCTCTACTCACTGTATAGGACCTTTACGGTCTGTTCTCGCTGTATGGGACCTTTACAGTCTGTTCTCACTGTATGGGACCTTTACCGTCTGTTTTCACTGTATGGGACCTTTACCGTCTGTTCTCACTGTATGGGACCTTTACGGTCTGTTCTCACTGTATGTGACTTTTACCGTCTGTTCTCACTGTATGGGACCTTACTGTCTGTTCTCACTGTATGGGACCTTTACCGTCTGTTCTCACTGTATGGGACCTTTACCGTCTGTACTCACTGTATGGGACCTTTACGGTCTGTACTTACTGTATGGGACCTTTACGGTCTGTTCTCACCTGTATGGGACTTTACCGTCTTTTCTCACTGTATGGGACCTTACTGTTTCTTCTAACTGTATGGGACCTTTACTAACTGTTCCTATTTTATGTGTAGAAAAACTATACATGTGGTTACTAATCTCACTGTGTGATTACCATTTGCGTCAAGATAAAAAAAAATGAATAGACGTGGCTTAAAGGGGAGTGGTTTGTTGTGGGCGTGGCAAAAATGCACTTTGCGTTTGTTGTGTGACTTTGAAAAGGTGTCCCTAGAATTTTTTTAGAAATGTTGGTGACTATGTATCATGGAAATGAAAAAATGTCCTAGGGGTCCAGCTCTTCCTCTAGTGCTCTGCATTTTAAAAATGATGTACCGTATATATGGAGACTAATATAGTACTTCTTATGCTGGTGGGTCACACGCTGTCTTTTGGGTTTACTATGATTTTTGTATTTTGACAACCCTCCATCATAGTCAGTGACTTAAACATGCTTCTAAATAAAATCACCAGTTAGAATTCTCCTATATAATAAACTATGGATGCTGTATAACGGGTTATGGGTTATAGAGAAAATGCATTTCTAGCTTCTGAAAGAAACGGGTCTGTGTCAGATCACCAATGAAAGTTTTTCTTGCAGTGGAATTTTTTGTACATGAATCCTAGAGACCTGCACACCCAGTTCAAGCAGATGTTCGAGAGAATTCAGCTTCAAATGGTGGAAACCAACTCATAGGGACTTATTTTATAAGAGGTGCAAAACTTTGCCTGTGCTGTTAGGCTGGATACACACAGGCAGATGTTTGGACCCAGTTGGTTAGGCCTTATATCATGGTTGCCTGTTAATGGACCGCATGATCTGTTGGAGATTGCACAATCAGATTTACTGCAATGTCTGATGAAATGATTGACTGATCTGGACAAACATTCACACAACTTTACCGCCATTGTGGGCAAAATTTAGTTCCAATATTTCTGCCCTATCAATGGAAATTCGGTTGCCAGAAATCGCCCTGAAGGATCATGTGTGTACAGCCTTAATCTGCACAAATCATGTTATCACATGTTGCTGTAATAAACCAGTAAAAAGGTATCTAGTTGTGAATGAAAATGAAATTAGCTAAAAAAAAAAAACCTAACAAATTAAATTACATTTGAAAAAGTCATAAGGACAGTGATGTCTACTACTTACTGATTTGGATCCTTTAGGCTGGTACACACGGGGCTATTATTTGTCCTGACCGAGCGTTCGCTGCGAGAGAGTGCTCGGCCAGGACAAATGACTGTCGGTCGTGGCAATAGTGGTTGCGGCCGACAGTGCAAATATCTGCTGGTGTATACCCAGCCTAAGTTACCCTAAAGTATCTATTCAAATGTACTGTAGCAACTGTGTGGTTTTCATCATTCACTTACTGACCGCTGATTGTTTGAAAGGATTGATAAAGATTAACAGTGATTGACACAACCAGAAATTGCCAGTGAATAGCCGCTATGTATTTCAAAAAAGCACCTTTTTAAAACACCAGTTTTACAAGCCCTGCAATAGATCTTCTCATTTACAAAGCTGACTTGTCCTCCTGTTAACAATCCTATTGTATTGTAGTCTGTTCAGACAGCTAATATAATGGATTGGCTTTCGTAAAACTGATCGGCTGAAACTCTGCCAATGAGATTTACTATTCAGGTTTCTGCTGTTTGTTGTTATAGTATTTTATGATGTCTCCGGATTCATTCCAAACATTCCTGTAACAGATTGATTAAAATATGTTTGTGTGGATTTGTTATTTAAAAACAAAAAAGATGAACCCTCGATGGCCTAAATTAATGTACATTTTCTAGTTTGTCCTTAATCCTCTTTAAAGACTAGAGCAGGCTATACACTATTTAGACATTAGATAGATTTGAAGTTTGTTCACCAAATCATCTAATGTCTATCTAGGCATTTTTGGCCCGGCAGTTATTACCTTAAAAGTTTCTGTCTGGCTCATTCATTCTGCAATCGCGAGCAATGACAAAAAATAAAGGGGCATTGTGTAAATGTCGCAAGGGTAGCATCAGGCATATGGGCATCTTAAGGAGAACTAAACTCAAATTTTTTGAATCCTAATGTCTTCTCTAGTAAATTGCATTTATGCCATGTAAGAAATAGATTTTATAACTAAGAAGGTTTCCATGTTGTCGCCAGAATAACTCACTGCCCTGTGAGCATTTGGACCTATTGGCCATGCCCCTGACCCCACTATTCAATGTCTCCGTGCACATGTTTTCTATACAGATGTTTACACACACCAATATAGAAGTCCTTAATAAGTTGTTACCCTGCAGTTTATTTCCAGCCAGCATGCATTGCTGACAGCCTAGCAGCAACTATACAAAATAATCAGCCAATTTTACTGCCTCTATTTAAATTACTTGCTTTTATTGTGTATGCTGTAGTAGCTCAGCAGACTAATGCATTCAGGCTTATGTCTGAATCCCCCCCCTTAGTGCCTGATAGGAAATAAATGGAAAGAAGAGATTGTTTTAACACTGTTACCTTAGTTGCTGCGTGCGTGTGTGGCCCTGAATGATGGCAGCGGTCCATGCGGTGTTCGTGTTTCTAGCACCATTAATGTAACGGGCTTCATGTCTTGTGCATAGACAAATCACAGTTTTACATACTTACATAGATATAAACAGTATTATATCATACACAGATTACAGATTAATACATACATGCTGTACAGGCGAGGATGATTTGAACTGAGCAGAGTAGGTCAACAATTATGCCGGTTAGAAACCACATGTTCTTACAGCCATAGGGCCCTTTTGGGAATGATGATTTTTATTAGCTTAATGTTATGTAAAGAGACTTTAAACTCTTATGAAATCTTGTGGCTCCAGTAAACATTTAATATAGACAGAGGTTCTTATAATTGGTTAATTATCACGCAGTAGCAACACCAGAAGGACTGCTATTACTTTGTCAACAATGATGTTAGTTTATATTTTATATACAATGATATTTCCGTAGAGAAACACAATTCAAATCCTGTGAGCCTACTGTACTGTGTTATATTTGTGCGAGGGTCCTTTAGCATTGTAGAGTATCACATATGTCACCATGGCTAGTATACTAATAATGGATACATACATACTAATATTATTATATTAATTTCCTGCTCTTAAACCCCACATGGCAAAAAGCATTTTATTTCTTCACGGGTTATTGAATTTCTTAACGTGTGCAAAAGATTTCACCTAATTTCCCTTCCCATCTTTATTGGACATAAACACCTCTGGACCTCTGCACTTTATGGTTCTGCAAATAGGCAAATCATACATCTTCTGAATTGAGAAAGCCAGTCGGATGACTAGCGAAACGTCTTCAAGAACTAAACTTCAAGTCCAGTTGATCTAATTGAATACAACAGATATCTAATTACATAGAGAAGTCTTCAAGGAAAAGGACACTAAGCCAAGTGTAATTTAAGTCCTGGAAGGTTGTCAAAGCTGTGTATTTACAGGAGAATCAATCTTTTTGTTATATTGCATTAACGTTGTGCCAGAAAATATTAAATAATTTACAGATTTATAAACATTGTCAATGACCATCCTATTAATATAATATTCAATAAAAACTATGCCATTAACAAAAAGCTTGTTACTTGATTTTGACCACTAAGGGAGCTAAGTCACAAATTCTACTTGCTCTAACTGATTTCTTTGCAGAGCAATGATATAGCATTAACCTTGGGAGGTTTTTAAGACATAATGAAAAAGTAGTTTATGAATAATACTAATAGGTTTTGCATTTGAATATTCATGCTTCAGGTAGTAGTGGGTAAATAGAGACTATAAGTAAGATAGAGAGAGTTTTTTTTAATTTAGGTATTTATTGAAGTTTTAAAAATCTTACATGCAAATACCATGTGAAATTGCTCAATTAAAGCAAATTATATAATCTGCACAAATGATCTACCTATTTAGTATGACAAAACACAATAGTATTCTTTTGCAATGTTTACCCAGCTCAGCATTTTTGTGCTACATTACATTTTCTACTAGAGAGCTATAGTTAACGTTGTATTGGGTTGCTAGGGTCAGTAAAAAATATTCGGAGATAAAAAGCTTCAAATCTGTACCACCTAGATGTGTACTTTTCCTTTACCTGAGGAAGGAGCAACAGCCCTCGAAACATGATTTTGATGTGTGTGGTTCACTATTAAACATTTATTCGGAGTGCGACTGTCCATCTAGACCACCTTAAACCTACCCATGAACTGTATATAAAAATTATCCAAAGGAGGGGAAAAAAACCCCAAAAACGCTGTAAAGAGGAAAAAAATTCCTTCTGACATTTTCAATATTTTTGAATTTTAGAAACATATTCAGCCTGCTATGTGTGAACACATACACTTTGCTGATACCAGACAAATCGGATCCGGGCAAAGTCGGGGAACTATAATTTTTTGGTGGTTGGAATTAGCTGCCTCTGCTATAGTAGAGGGACCGGTAAGATTGGTCTTGGTGTGGCTGCAGACTGGTCGATCTGGAGATTGGTTGGGCTCCTGTATGCGGTTCTCTATAGTGTATGAAGAGGGGAAAAAACTATTAGTGCTTGCCTTTATAACTTCCGTAGCCCTATTATTTATGGTCCCTAGTTTTCTGTTTTCATCTTTTTATAATAATAATTTAAAAAGCATTTTAGGTTTGGCTTTGCTTTGTTCAGCTATCCCATACTTAGTCTTTTTCTATTTTAGCTAGCTTTATTGCTTCTTGCACTCCTAAATACAGGTTTATAATTGATGATGATAATTTGTTTCCTCTGATTAAAATGTAATGCCCTTCTTACATTCTCTCCTCCCTATTACCTGAGCAGCTGCGGACATTTGTTCCCTAAATATATTAAAGCTCCTCAAAATTAATGTCGAATCGGATTTAACATCCATATATGGAATTACAGACAGGGCTAGCCGGTGTACACGATCTGATCTTGAATTCCCATAGAATCTTACTATTGCACCCATCTATCTGGGAAGATTTCAAAATAATGTAGCCAATAATGGGATTTTTGAAAATGTCTTACCTGCCTTATCAGATTTCTGCTTGAAAGACTTCCTGGCAATATCTTAACTGATCAGACTGGTGGAATTTTTCCGACATCCAGGGGACTGGGGAGCAACCGCAAGGGGCCTGGGAGTCAAGGGGGCCCCATTTCTTATTTTTTCTATGACAGATATAGCCTGCCAGAAAACCCACTGTGGATGAAGCACGATAGGGCCCCATTATAGTTTTGCTGAGGGACCAGTAAATCCTAGTTACGCCTCTGCAATCAGTCTGCAGGAGGCCATACACTCTAACCAGTTTGGTAAAAACAATCTGTGCATGCTTATCTTTATGGTTTTAGAGAAGTATTCACTATGGCATCTTTCAGGCAGCCTGGAAACTGAACTACTGTATACCATTTTACTGGATAAAACATTGGAATTTTCAATGCTACTATTAGATGCCCATGACAGCCCGGAACAAAATAATATAGTTGTAAACAATATAATAACAATATAATTTTTATACTGTCAATGGAAAGCTCTGTACGTGTTAAGATTCTAATGTTTTCACCTTTTTGCACATTGAAGTGGTAAGGTCCAAAGGAATTTATTATATAGCCTTTCTTCAATTAATAAATTAAACTCCTATAAAAAAAGACATGGAGCAAAGCTCACAGTTCAAATGCATTATTTCTATGCAGCTAATTCATGCCTTTTACTTTTATTGACATCCCAAATTATTAAAGAATAGTTCACACAAAAGCGAACTACTTTAAAGTAGTGATTGAATACTGGGAGGTAAAGGACCTATTCCTTACGTTCCGTTCTTCAATTACTTGACCAGGAGCCTATAGTGAATTAAATCAGGAAGCGGTCGGGACTTGTCAATTGAGCCGCGGTGGATGTGTGGCGAGGTAAATATACTCACCTTCGTTCCCGACTCCTGTCAAGCGATGAAGAACGGAAGGTAAGGAATAGGTCCTTTACCTCCCGGTCTTCAATCACTGCATTAAAGGAATAGTTCACTTTTTGTGTGAACTATCCTTTAAAGGGTGATCAAGTAAGAGAACTGAAGACTTCATATTTACCATTTAATAGAAGCATACATGCCACTTAGCTTTTAAAAACCCTTACCACATGGTGACAAATAAAAACGGTGCAATTTTTTTTTAAAGGGCATGTCCACCCCCAAAACTATAATCCCCCCCACTAATGGCCCCACCATGTAGTGTAATAAAATCCTTACTTCACATCTCAGCTCCATAAGGTTCTCCTGTAGTCCCCCCAAAGTCCCAAAACTGCCCCAGGAGGATAGCAGAGTCCATATAGGACTCTGCCTCCTACCTGGCCACCGGGAGAAGTTTGGGCATGCGTACTGCAGCCCTTCTCCCCTCCCTCTTCCTCCGTTTTACGATCCCTCCCCCTACCATAAAACCCCTGCCCATATCATAGTATATCTTCCCTCAGCCCCAACCGCAAAAAATAATTTTAAGAAAGACCCCCAACTCTACTTACCTTCCCTCTCTCCCGCACCTGCTTGCAGTGTCTTGCAAGCAGAAGGCCGAGCCGGCGTCGGAGGAGAGAGGGAAGGTAAGTAAAGATCTGGTCACTTTCTAATTTATTTTATAGTGGTTGGGGCTGGGGGAGTTATTCTATTATAGGCTAAAAGTTTTATTATAAGGGTGACATGCCCTTTTAAAGCAAAATCCAATTTAGAACGAGATGTTTTCTAATTCTATAAAAGTAAATGAAGCAGTTAAAGATTTTGACCCTTAATATCACCACTGAAACCTAAACATCGCAATTCTAATGATTTTTACATTGGATTTATCAGCAAATTCCAAAATTCCATTATTTCTTTTGTATACAATCAACCTAGTACTCAGTGTCAAATGTAGAATCAATCAAACCTGGCCAGTTAAGAACTCATACAAGTACTTCTGGTTTTTATTAGATGCTTCTATTTGTTTTGATTGTATTAACCCATCTACTTGCTGTAAATCAGTAAAGAATAAAATATAAAGGGCTTATTAGGTGCAAATAACCTTTAATTATAATGTCTTAACCTCATATTTTACCTTTATACAGTTATTAAACATCTTATAAATCTGTATTAGTTAGTATAGTATTTGAGGTTGAATAAAGACATATGTCCATCCAGTCCAACCCACATTTCTGCCTAACTTTGATCCAGAGGAAGGCAAAAAAAAACAAAACCCTACTGCTGTACTATTTGCTGTACTATTTTCATACACTGTCTGTGTATAAGATCCAAGTGCTGAATCATTTTGTATTTACTTTGGTATCTCTTGTAGAACTTTAATTATGTTTAGTATAGTATTTGAGGTTAAATAAATCCCAAACTTTCTAACTGTTGATCCAGAAGAAGGTAAAAAAAAACAACAGAATTATGAAGGAAAAATTCCTTCCTGCATCCAAAGTGGCAATCAGAAATATCCCTGGATCAACTCAACTCTACTTTATGTATCAATACCAGTAACCTGCCAACATTCCTTGTTTGCAGAAACTCATCCAGCTTTTTTTTTAAACTGACCAATGAACCTGCCATAACAACGTCCACTGGAAGACAGTTCCATAGCTTTACGTTCTCACAGTGAGAAACCCTTTCCGAACTTGAAGCCTAAACCTTTTTTCTTCAAGTCTTAAGGAATGTCCTCGTGTCCTCTGACATGCTCTATTGGTGACCAATGCCCCAGATAGTTTATTGTATGGCCCGTTAATGTATTTATACACAGTAATCATATCCCCACGCAACCGCCTTTCTCTAGTGTACATAATTGTAACTTATCCAGTTTTCTTCTTCAAGTTCAAGTTGCTGTGGATTAAAAACACAGGCAAATATGAGATTTTGGAGATTTTCTCTGTAGCCAAAAAGCACACCCCGCAATTGGGGAAAAAAAAACGTCCACTACCAGCGGATATTATTGATAACAATTCTTTATAAATACGGCCCTTAAGGTGACACAATAAATAAACAGTTGGCAAAAAATGACTGCCAAAAACTGTATATAGCCAACAATTTAACCTTTAGACTGCCATGTGGCAGAAGAAATTCTGTGCATGTCTTAAAAATGCTTTACCAGAGACTGGGTAATGCATCCATTAAGTACAGTATATGTTCTAATTGGCATATTGGAAAATCATTGATTTGTGCACAAGTGTGCACGGTCTGAAAATATATCTTATAGATGGAACATAGGTAAGGTCCATACAGACAGATGATGTGTCGGACAGCAAATACACTTGTATGGCCAATCGGTCAGGTGGTTCGATGATGCACCGGGACATATTCTTAATGACGCCCAATTGAGTGGCAATGCTACCGACAGCCAACGCCCTTTTTTTGTTCTTTACTTACCCGCTTAGCCTGTGTACATGGCACATCTGTACCTAGCTTAAGATCTGTAATATTAGCAGACATAAAAAACTCTACCCATATAAGTCACTTTAATATTAATAAAGGGGCTCCCAAAGTAAATTAACTTTGTTCCATTTAGATGATAAACTATTATCTATTAATCTCTGTATAGATCCTTCAGAACATTTTCTATCCCTGCACAGACTTGATAGCCATAAGAGATCATTACCTGCCTAAGCGACGAATCTCAAAATCCTAACTAGACCACATAACCACAATACCCACAGTCCAATTTTGCACTTAACTCCTCTTAAAAATACGCTACTTTTGTTTCCCATAGTCCGCACTGATTTCTACTAACGAGAATTCTACTTACTACTAACTCCCTAAACATAATCTGATCACACAAACATTTAGATATATCCCCCCACCTCAAAGTCAAACCTATGGGTCCACAATGACTCTGAATGCTAGAATCGCGTCAACACTTTAATCAACCTCCTGGCACCTCTCCAGACAAGGGGAAGTCTGAGAAATTGGAAATAATATCCTGGATAAAACTGAACAAAATTTTTTACAGTTTCAATTTTGAGACATAAACCTGCACAGTACATTTGCATTAAGCTTGTACCTTAAAGCAAAAGAGTCTTGATCTCTCTATATAGTTTGTTCAGAAGCTATCACCCATTGTTTTAATACCTACCCCCCCCCCCATGATGGCATAGCTATTTTACAGCTGCAACGGTATAATGGGAACAAGAAAGTTAATGTGCGAACCTTAAATTTCTTTCAATTTGGCGCGTGTGCTTTTTCCAAAGGTTATTGTCCCACAAAATCAGTGAAGACATGTTAAAAATGTATGCCAAAAGGTAGCATAGGCGTTTTTAGGTGGGATTACAGGTGCCAGAATCCCCCTTTCTGCTGCCATAGATATCTGCAGTTCTAGCAGCACCAAGATCATCAGAAGTTAAGGGTGTCATTCTGAAAGGGGATTAAAATAATGGGAGCCAACATACAGATTTGTAAAGTAAGTGCTACTGTTTTGAGCACAGGTGTGAAACTCATCATATAACCAGGGATCCTCAAACTAGTGTCCTTCAGATGCTTGAAAACACCTAGCATTCCCTAGCTTTCCTAACTATGGAGGGAATGATGAGAGTTGTGTTTCAAACATCTGGGAAGTCATAAATTGAGAAAACCTTACATAGACGTGATAGAAAATGCAAACTTATTATACCTTGTCATATTGTCCAGGTACCAGTATTAGCACAAACTGGATTCCAGAAATAAACAGTATTTGTGGACAATTCTATTTTTACTATATTGAGGTTTTGCACCTGTACTAAGGGAGTGTTACATTAGGGATACTATATCATCCCTACCCCTCATACTGTTATATAGTCATGGAACTCCTTGGTGACTTCTAATGTCATATTTTATATAAAAAGAAGAATTATTCAAGCAAAAATCTAGGGGAAAGGTAAATATAAAGACGGTTAACATAGGAGTGGCCTTTAAAAGGTGGTATAGCTAATATATTGGCGACCAGGAATCCCCTTCCTTGGAAATCCGCCCTGGGTATCACAGATTTTACACCTGCAGTAGAGAGACAGAGATGAGCTGTGATTTCTTGTTTTTTCATTTCCCTGTTTGGTTCCGCTAAATCCGTTGACCCTCTTTTCCATAAGTAGAATCGTAGATTGTATAAAGATGTATAGACGTACACATTGCTTGATACAGAAATCTAAGAAGCAGCAACATAAACTAACCCTAGCAATGTGCAGAACTCTTGATTCAGCATCCTAAAATACATCATACCCAATTCATTTTAATGCGGGCTGTGTCCAGCTATTTTGCCTATTAGAGACTGTTGGTTCTAGGCATGGAAAATTACTAAAATGGTTGGGAAGGCACTAGAAGTCTGTTATTTGATTATACCAGGGAGCAGGAGGAGTGACTGCACGGGGCCAGATCAGGGGGCCCCTTCTTACCATCCACAGGTCACATACAAGGGCCCAGCGAATGTGGTGTGGGACTTTTTATTTGGTATTGGGCCTATGGGTGGTGACATGTTGGTGAATTGGGGAGATGCTGGGTCCGCAGTCCTGACTTGTGTGGCCCCAGCCATAAACCTACATACAGTCCTTAGGTTTTTAGCTAAGTCACTTCAGGGTTTTGCTTGGAGAATGAACCTATAAGTATTATCTGTAAGGATTTTCGCAGAGACATTTGTAAGAATTTGGACAGTGTAATCGCAGCGGCTGATGATGTCAAAGGATCTTCATCTGTTTGCATAGCATTAGGCTGGGTACACACCAGCAGATATTTCAGCCGCCCGACCCATCCACTGCATGTTGGTCGGTCGGCCAAAAATATCTGCTGGTGTGGGGTGGAACTGTGACCGGCCTCGATCACGCCATATTGCCGCGACTGACGGACATTTGTCCCGGCCGAGCGCTCGTTCAGAACAATAGTCCCTTCTTGTGTACCCAGCCATAAAGATGTAAGGGTCCCAGATGGTTCTGTTTACCAATGAGTTAATACTAATTGATATTAAAAAATAGTGGGGGGTTGCAATGCACTGAGAGACCTATCGGCTCCTAGTTCAATGCTCCAGCAATATTATATGCCGATAGTGGCTCTGGTGCATTGCAAAGTATTAACTATAATTTATTAAAGGGCATGTCCACCCCCAAAACTAAAATTTAACCCCTTACTGGCCCACATCAGTAGTTTAAAAATCCTTACCTTCCATTCTGCTCAAAATAGTTCCCCTTCTGTGCCCCTCCAAAGTACCGGGAAACTGCTGTGTAGGAGCAGTGTGTGACTCATGCTGTGCCTGAGACTTCCTCAACCTCATCAGGTTGAGGCATGCTCAGTGCAGCCCTCCCTGCCTCTCAGCCATCACGGACGCGGCTCCAGTCCCGCCCCCGCTTTCAATTCCATGCAAGCAGAGGACCTGAACACTGCAGCGGAGGAGAGAGGGCAGGTAAGTAAGATCGGGGGACTTTCTAACAGTTTATTAATGCGGTTGGGCCTGGGGAGCATGCCCTACCACATATCAAAGTTAAATTTCGGGGTGGACATGCCCTTTAACTATATTATTACAATAGCACTAACTATTTCGGCACTTTTATGCCAGCCATAAGCTGGTGTTTTGATGGCCCTTCATGGTAAATTACACATTTTGACCACGCCCACGTCACAGGCCACACTACTTTAAAGTTACTGTTAAGTTATGCCCATTTTTAAAAAAACACTATTTCTATTTTAAATTGTTGCCTGTAAAACATGTAACAATGTGGTTAGGATAAGAACAGAGTAATAAACGGGAGGGCTGAAAAACATGGCTAATAAACAGGAGAGCTGACAACACTGGATAATAAACAAAATGGCTGACAAGCACTGGCTAATTAACTTGAGGGCTAACTATACTGGCTAATGAACTAAACGCTGACAATACTGGCTAATGAACGAGAGGTCTGACAATACTGGGTAATGAAACTGGAGGGCTGATAATACTGGCTAATGAACTGGAGGCCTGACAATACTGGTAAAATGAACTGTAGGTCTGACAATACTGGCTATCAACTGGAGGGCTGACATTGTTAAATGACGTGGAAGGCTGACATTACTAATGAACTGAGGGCTGACAATCTGGGTAATGAACCATTAGCTAATGATCTGGAGGGCTGACAATACTGGGTAATGAACAGTGCACTGAAATTGCTAAAGAAAGGAGGGCTAACTTACACTGGCTATGAACTGGAGGCCTTACTAACATTGGCTAATTATCTGGAGGCTGACATACTGGGTAATGAACTTAAGGGCTGCAATACTGGCAACTGAAAAGGAGGCTGACAATACTGGGTAATGAACTGAAGGGCTAACAATACTCTGGCTAATGAACTGGAGGGCTAACAACACTGCTAATAATCTGGAGGCTGACAATACTGGGTAATGAGCTGAGGGGCTAACAACACTGGCTAATGAACTTAAGGGGCTGACAATACTGGCTAATTATCTGGAGGGCTGACAATACTGGCTAATGAAATGGAGGGCTGACAACATTGTATAATGAACTGAAGGGCTAACAACACTGGCTAATGAACTGGAGGGCTGGACAACACTGGCTAATAAACTGGAGGGCTGACAACACTAGCAAATGATTTTGAGGGCTGACAATACTGGGTAGAGAGCTGGAGTCTGAAACTGTCAATGGAAGGGAGGGCTAACTACACTGGCTAATGATCCTGGAGGGCTGATGATACTGGGTAATGTATAAAACCTCCCTAGCATTTTCCTGCAGAAGACAAAGCAAGCCCGCCAAAAAAAGTGTGTGTGTGGCTTGTGGAGTGTGTTTTAGTGGACTGACTAACACTGGCTGTTGGACTGGAAGGCTAAATATACACTGGCTGGTGAACGGTGGGCTGACTGTGCCACAACTCAGACTGGTAAATATGCCAACACAAAACTTTTAAATATAAGATTTGCCCACACACCCTTTAAATATAAAGATGCCCAGCCCACAAAGCCTGGTAAAATATAAATAACCCCACAGCACAGAGACTTGTCAATATAGAATCCCTCATTTCCAGCACACACACAGGCTTGGAGATATGAAATGCTCAGCAGCACACACTGATTGTAATATAAAATGCCCCTCATACCCAGCAACACACAACTGTAAATATAATGACCACACTCACACCCGAACTTTAAATATAAAAGTCCCAACCCATGCCCAGAAGCAGTCTTGTCTATATAAATTGCTCAGCTGCCACAGCAGACTTTTATATAAAATGCCCCAGCCATGCCAGCGCAGACTTGTATATATAAAATGCCCCCATGCCGAATCCATGACACCAGCACAGACTGTATATATAAAATGCCCCAGCCCATGCCAGCAGCAGATTTGTATATATAAAATGTCCCCAATCCCCCCAGCCCATGCCAACAGCACAGACTTGTATATATAAAATGCCCCAGCCCCGTCAATGCCCAGCAGCAGACTGTATATATAAAATGCCCCAGCCCATCAATGCCAGCACAGACTTGTATATATAAAATGCCCCAGCCCAGTCAATGCCAGCAGCAGACTTGTATATATAAAATGCCCCAGCCCAGTCAATGCCCCCAGAAACTTGTATATATAAAATGCCCCCATGCTGCTGAACCCATGCCACCAGCAGCAGACTTGTTTATATAAAATGCCCCACCCAGTCAATGCCGCAGCAGACTTGTATATATAAAATGCCCCAGCCCAGTCAATGCCACAGCAGACTTGATATATAAAATGCCCCAGCCCAGTCCAATGCCAGCAGCAACTTGTATATATAAATGCCCCAGCCCAGTCAATGCCACACGCAGACTTGTATATATAAAAATGCCCCAAGCCCAGTCAATGCCAGCAGACTTGTATATATAAAATGCCCCCCAGCCCAGTCAATGCCCCCACAGACTTGTATATATAAATGCCCCAGCCCATGCCAGCATCAGAATTGTTATATATAAAATGCTCACAATGCCCAGCCCATGCCAGCAGCATCAGATTTGTATATATACCCTGCATCAGCAGATTTTGTACTTGTAAACTGCCCCTTATGCCAACCCACGCCAGCAGATTTGTTATATTAAAAGCCCAGCAAAGCCATACTTATATATTTTAAAATGCCCCATAACTGTCACTGTAAATGCCCATAGACTGTCACTGTAATGCCCCATAGACTGTCACTGTAATGCCCATAGACTGCACTGAATCCACCTACTGAGTCACAGAAGGCAGAGAGGCAGTTTCAAAGAAACTTCAGCAGCAGCAAGCAAAAGAGAGAAGACGCGCAAATTGTTTGTTTTTTTTCTTTAGCCTCAGGCCCCACCATCTAATGTAATACAGGGGCGCGGACGCTTCATGCTGGTTTACACGGTAGGCACGCGCGTGCCCCTGACGTCCGGACAGGCAGTGTCAGGTCTTCCTAACGATAACTGTTTTTTTTTTTTCATTTTTTTTATTTAAACTGACATGACTGGTCCTGGCCCGGTTTTTTTCATTGCACAGACCAGCCCCTGGCATTACAGCCCTCTGGGTATACAGAGCCTGGCATTTAGCGTTGGCTATGGCTGGGTTTATCTAATTAGGACGCAAGGATGTATAATTCTAAGATCTGCTAATTATTTGAACACATGTAATGAATGTGTCAAAGTTGTGGCCTACTGTTTTCAACCAACTTGTGTGTCTGCCTGTTCATTTCATTAGGTAAAAAGTAGTGGTAAGAAGAAGTTAAGGGTATCATTAAGCAGCCAAGGTTATTCCCAATCGATGTCTGGGTAAAATGTCGTTTTTTTGGGCCTGAAAAATTGCATGGTGTGTTCGTCACCTCTTCCTCTAGATTGGGTATACAGGTAAATCATGGCCAATCATGCGGTCCCCTATGGAAATCTGAGGTTGTGGTCTTGATAGACAGTTTTGGATTCAGCTGTTTTCTCTATTCCGGGCAAGTGTCAGATTAATTCTGTTATATTAATTATATGTAGAATAGCGCACTTGCAAATACTGGTTAGAAAAATACTCTTTATTAAATGATACAACGCATCATGTTGAATGATGAAATGAAGTGTATATGATTTGTTATAGTCTATATGAATGCAATGCAAGCAAGAGCTTGTATTAAAAACACTATGCTATTAAGAGATATTTAAAGAGTATTCACATTTATTAGCTTAGTGGAGTAGCTATACTGCAAAGCTTCCTGGTGACAATCTATGAGCAAGATGACTCATATACCTACCCCTCAAATGTGCCTTCTGGGACACCTCCTCCACCACCTGGACCACCCCGCCCTTGGCAGCCTCATTGGTTCCAGGGACTCTGAGCCCTTGTGGAGTGTGGGAGACTCCCAGTACTACCAGGAGGGTGGGATACCTGTATAGCATCACCTGTGTTAATTTGTCCCCCACAGGTCATAATATATCGACAAAAAATTCTATCAGACGGTAAAGGGGCTTAGCTAAAAATCTCTGACCCCACTCACCCATAAAGACTATTTTAGGGTCCACCATTCATGTTTTTAACATGCAGCAGATGTCTTGGGCTGTACCTATGGTGCCCAACAAGCCCCTAAGATGCAGTCACAGGTCGGTGCTTGTTTTTCCTACATGTTATCCCTCGGGACGGTGAAAAACTATTAATACTATGATGTCATCTTACAGAGCAAATGGGATGGGTAACATTGAATTAGTAATTAACAAAGTACTGTTTCCTAGGTAAGCTGATCCCTTTAAATATAAAACTAAACAATTTCAGAAGAGAAAGAAACATTTTTTTAAAAAGGATAACCAAGTACAATTGTTAACTGTGATTGGCTTGGTACAAACGCCTGTGACACCTTAGATGAAATGGGCCCGAACAGGTGCTAAAAATGGCACATAACGTACTAGCGTTATTACTTCAATGCTTAGTCTTTTGCATGATATGAAATGCTCTGCATGTTTCTACTGACAGTGACTGCAGCTGAACACAGCACTGCCTGCAGACCTCCCAAATCCTTTCAAGATATCACGGAAATCCGGTCTCGCATCCTTAAGTAATGTCTTTATTTGTGATTAACTTTATCTACTTTTCAGAATAAGCGTTGTTTGTCATAGTCGTTCCTTCTTTTTCATTAATCTCTTTATTGGCATACAGTAATTCGTATACAGCTTTTTGCTTTTTTTTTTATCTATTCAGAAATTATACATCCAAATGCAAATAGGACTGTAATTATGCCAGAAAGTATAAAAAAGTAGCGGCGTACTTGCCTTTAGAAGAGATTCATGGATTACTTTAATTCTAGATGAAAAAACTCCGAGCAGGCAGGTGTAATGGAAAAGGCAACGAACCTGAAAACAGAAACAAAACAAAATGAAACCGCAAAAAACAACCCAGACAAACAGCATTGAAAAATAAAACAAATACAGATGATTTGCAAGGAAACTGATATGTATGTGGTGTTTGGTATGTGAACGTATTTGTACGGTATGTTGTACCATCTGGGTAAGTCCACTTTACCATTTCAGTGCAGTGGGCAATGTGTTGACTTTGCACATGAGCTTTTGGTGGTAATGTGGCAGTGATAGGCAGGATTAACAATGCAAACAGCTATCAAGGTACCTCCCATCCAGACATAAATTACATTCCAATCCCCAGCATGGAGTACACATACCATCCCCAGCATGGAGTACACATACCTCCCCAACATGAGTAAATTACAATCCCCAGCATGGAGTACACATCCCATACCTAGCATGGAGTACACATCCCATACCTAGCATGGAGTAACACATGCTATCCCCAAAATAGAATTAATATATAATCCCCAGCATGATTACCCTCCCATCCCCCATGGTGGTAACACTACCATCCCCCAACATACAGTAAATATAAATCCTGCTGGGAGGTATACATCCTATTCCCAGTATATGAGTACAGATATCACCCATGTGGAGTACACATCCATTCCTAGCATTTGGTCCATACATCCCTAAGAGTAGTCACATACCATCCCACCATAGAGTAAATATACAGTCCCAGCCCCATGAGTACCCATATTGATCCCCGATATGGAGTACACATACTAATCCCCATATGGAGGTACACATACCATCCCCATTATGGAGTACACATAATACCCCAGCATTTCGTACACACCCATCCCCTTATTGGTACACAAACCATACCCAACATACATCAAAGACGTCGATTGTCTATTGACACATCAACACCAAATGTTACGGTTTTCGGTGCAGGATCACCTTCCTCGATATAGACAAAAAAAGTAAAAAAGGGGCAAACCCTTAATAGACTTAGAGCGTGCAACCCTAGTGCCACTAATGGTAAACAACATAACCTGCAGCAAACACATAAAAATATAGTTGTAACAAACAAAAAAGAAACCAGACGAATACTTGTCCATGTATAACAGTAAATAAAGGGTATCCTTTTCAAAATATCTTCACAGTATATACCTATTTGCATGCGCATGAACCCTTATCTTTTTCGAGAGAAACAATCTAACCCCAGATTCACATTTAGGTCCTAGGTGGTACCTGCTTCAAGGTTAAATACCAGAATGCCTCTCTGCGCAGGAGGATGTTCCGACGGTCCACCGACAAGATTGCAAATTGCTGCATTTTAAAGCAACCCTTCTGATAAGAAAAATTGAAATGGTGCCTTATGTATTTACTCACCAGATCCACTTGGACAAGGAACAGCCTTGGTGTAATGCCCACAGGGCTTTATGTCATGTGTCTAGACCAATGGAGATATCCCCCCTAAGGTAGGCCAGAACTTGTCCAGTTGACACCTGCATTGTCTGACACTGTGGTGAACTGTGTACAAGGGCCCCTGGACTCTAACTCCAGAAAATACCGCGTACAGGTGGTGTCTGATGTAGCTACGGGACTCCCATATCAGTCCCAACGAACTGTAAGAAACAATCGTTTTCTGGAGTCTGAAATAACTGTGGTTCAAAATCAGTACAGACATGTCAGATCAAGACTATGTGTGGATTACCACTGTGTTTTTGCCGTAAGTGAAATTTTCTCCCACGGCTGCTAAGCCTTTGGGGTGTTCATTATGTGGATATACGACGTAATATCGCCAGTAATCATACCACCATCTATTGTCCCAGGGACCAGAGCTGTACAGCTTCTCCAAGAATCCCCCGTGTCCCTCAACATGATGCTAGTGACGAGACATGGGTTTTAAATATGAAATCATATACTGGGCAGGCTAAAATATAGACCCCTCAGAGCAAATCCTTGTGTATCTTGGGAAGCCCTGTACGCCAGTGGCCTACAGGACATCCCTCAATAATGATTCACAGGTGTTTTGGTCAGTCCACCAGACAAAACCAAGTATTAATCCAGCATTTATTTTTTACACTATATCGTTTGTTGGATCTTTAGTCAGTGTGTTCTATAGGCACCTGACTTCACTGATATTTTGTCGCATGCTGCACTGTCCACCAACATAGTGCCATACATCCACCTGATGGATATGTCATCCCATCCTCAGCATCGGTTCACACCATCCACAGTGGAGTACACATATCCCGCAAGTTAACACACATATCATCCCCAGCTAGGAGTTAATACTATCATCCCCAGCATGCAGTACACATATCATCCCCAGCATGGAGTCCATAGCTCCACTAGTCCACATCATCCGCATGGAGTATACTATATCCCCCAGCATGGCATACATCATCCTCCCCCAGCATGGAGACACATTCACGCCAATGGTACACTCCCCCCAGCTGGAGTTTCACCTACCCCCGTTGGAGTACCCATACCATCCTCAGCATTTTAGTACACAACCATCCCAGTATGAGTACACATCCCATCCCCATCATGAGTTACACTACGGTACCCACATAGAGTACACATCCCTCCAACTGATGGATTATGGCCTCCCATCGCCCAGCATGGAGTTCAAATTCTATCCCCAGCATGGAGTAACATATCCCATGAGTACACTACAGCGTTAGCACTCCATACTGCGATCCAGCCCATTTACACACCCCATCCAGTAATGGAGTACACACTCCCTCTCCACCCCCATTTGGAGTACACCCTTCCCAGTTGAGTCCATTCCCCAGCATGGAGTATACATACCATCCCCAGCATTTAATACACATCACACACCCCCACGTAGAGGATAATCACCTGCCATCCCAGATGGAGTACACATCTCCATCCCCAGCATTGGAGTACAACCTCCCACCCCCCAGTAATGGAGTACCATCCCTTCCCAGCATGAGTTACACAGATATCCCACTAGCATGGAGTCATACCATCCCCAGCATTTAGCACACAACCACCCCCCCAGTATGGAGTACACATCCCATCCCCAGGTATGAGTACCCATAATCCCCAGCAATGAGTACAACACATATCCCCAGCATGGTATACACATATCCCCAGCATGGAGTACACATATCCCAAGCATGTATGTACCACCTCCCTTCCCCACATGGAGTACACTATCCCCAGCATGGAGTATGACATACCATCCCCAGCCATTAATACCCACACCCCCCAGTTGAGTCCCATCCCACCCCAATGGAGTACCCTCCCATCCCCAGTAGGAGTTACACATCTCCCAGCACGAGTACACTATCACCCCATCCATGGAGTAAACACTTATGAATGTACTCCTCGGGAATCTCATTCCTAATTGTCAACGCTTTGTTCACTATATCTATTTAACTCGTGGGCGTTGCCTATAACACCTCTTAGCCCTATCCGTCACGCCACTAACACACGCTGTTGATATGCTAATTGGGAATTTTTCCAGTGGTCATATATTGCCACAGATTCTTGTACAGAATCATTCTGAATTGGAAAGCCAGTCGTATGACTGCGAAACGTCTTCAGAACTAACTAAGTTGATCAAATGAATTTCTTTGCAATCACTCTCTATGTCTTTCTTCACTTTCTCTACCCTCTGCAACTAGGTCCATTCATTAAGTCCCCTGTATGATCATATCTGTATTGTGGTATTGACATAGCAGGGAGATTCAATAAACTTCTTATCGTGGTTAAAATGTGCTAATTTGCCCCCACTCACTGTATGGGACCTTTACCGTCTGTTCTCACTGTATGGGACCTTTACGGTCTGTTCTCACTGTATGTGACTTTTACCGTCTGTTCTCACTGTATGGGACCTTTACTGTCTGTTCTCACTGTATGGGACCTTTACCGTCTGTTCTCACTGTATGGGACCTTTACCGTCTGTACTCACTGTATGGGACCTTTACGGTCTGTACTTACTGTATGGGACCTTTACGGTCTGTTCTCACTGTATGGGATCTTTACCGTCTTTTCTCACTGTATGGGACCTTTACTGTTTCTTCTAACTGTATGGGACCTTTACTAACTGTTCCTATTTTATGTGTAGAAAAACTATACATGTGGTTACTAATCTCACTGTGTGATTACCATTTGCGTCAAGATAAAAAAAAATGAATAGACGTGGCTTAAAGGGGAGTGGTTTGTTGTGGGCGTGGCAAAAATGCACTTTGCGTTTGTGTGTGACTTTGAAAAGGTGTCCCTAGAATTTTTTTTAGAAATGTTGGTGACTATGTATCATGGAAATGAAAAAATGTCCTAGGGGTCCAGCTCTTCCTCTAGTGCTCTGCATTTTAAAAATGATGTACCGTATATATGGAGACTAATATAGTACTTCTTATGCTGGTGGGTCACAGCTGTCTTTTTGGGTTTACTATGATTTTTGTATTTTGACAACCCTCCCATCATAGTCAGTGACTATAAACATGCTTACTAAATAAAATCACCAGTTAGAATTCTCCTATATAATAAACTATGGATGCTGTATAACTGGGTTATGGGGTTATAGAGAAAATGCATTTCTAGCTTCTGAAAGAAACGGGTCTGTGTCAGATCACCAATGAAAGTTTTTCTTGCAGTGGAATTTTTTGTACATGAATCCTAGAGACCTGCACACCCAGTTCAAGCAGATGTTTCGAGAGAATTCAGCTTCAAATGGTGGAAACCAACTCATAGGGACTTATTTTATAAGAGGTGCAAAACTTTGCCTGTGCTGTTAGGCTGGATACACACAGGCAGATGTTTGGACCCAGTTGGTTAGGCCTTATATCATTGGTTGCCTGTTAATGGACCGCATGATCTGTTGGAGATTGCACAATCAGATTTACTGCAATGTCTGATGAAATGATTGACTGATCTGGACAAACATTCAACCAACTTTAGCCCATTGTGGGCAAAATTTAGTTCCAATATTTCTGCCCTATCAATGGAAATTTCGGTTGCCAGAAATCGCCCTGAAGGATCATGTGTGTACACAGCCTTAATCTGCAGCAAATCAATGTTATCACATGTTGCTGTAATAAACCAGTAAAAAGGTATCTAGTTGTGAATGAAAATGAAATTAGCTAAAAAAAAAAAACCTAACAAATTAAATTACATTTGAAAAAGTCATAAGGACAGTGATGTCTACATACTTACTGATTTGGATCCTTTAGGCTGGGTACACACGGGGCTATTATTTGTCCTGACCGAGCGTTCGCTGCGAGAGAGTGCTCGGCCAGGACAAATGACTGTCGGTCGTGGCAATAGTGGTTGCGGCCGACAGTGCAAATATCTGCTGGTGTATACCCAGCCTAAGTTACCCTAAAGTATCTATTCAAATGTACTGTAGCAACTGTGTGGTTTTCATCATTCACTTACTGACCGCTGATTGGTTTGAAAGGATTTGATAAAGATTAACAGTGATTGGACACAACCAGAAATTGCCAGTGAATAGCCGCTATGTATTTCAAAGAAAGCACCTTTTTAAAACACCAGTTTTACAAGCCCTGCAATAGATCTTCTCATTTACAAAGCTGACTTGTCCTCCTTGTTAACAATCCTATTGTAATTGTAGTCTGTTCAGACAGCTAATATAATGGAATTGGCTTCTGTAAAACTGATCGGCTGAAACTCTGCCAATGAGATTTACTATTCAGGTTTCTGCTGTTTGTTGTTATAGTATTTTAATAGATGTCTCCGGATTCATTCCAAAACATTCCTGTAACAGATTGATTAAAATATAGTTTGTGGGATTTGTATTTTAAAAACAAAAAAGATGAACCCTCGATGGCCTAAATTAATGTACATTTTCTAGTTTGTCCTTAATGCCCTCTTTAAAGACTAGAGCAGGCTATACACTATTTAGACATTAGATAGATTTGAAGTTTGTTCACCAAATCTATCTAATGTCTATCTAGGGCATTTTTGGCCCGGCAGTTATTACCTTTAAAAGTTTCTGTCTGGCTCATTCATTCTGCAATCGCGAGCAATGACAAAAAATAAAGGGGCATTGTGTAAATGTCGCAAGGGTAGCATCAGCATATGGGCATCTTAAAGGAGAACTAAACTCAAATTTTTTGAATCCTAATGTCTTCTCTAGTAAATTGCATTTATGTACATGTAAGAAATAGATTTTATAACTAAGAAGGTTTCCATGTTGTCGCCAGAATAACTCACTGCCCATGTGAGCATTTGGACCTATTGGCCATGCCCCCTGACCCCACTATTCAATGTCTCCGTGCACATGTTTTCTATACAGATGTTTACACACCAATATAGAAGTCCTTAATAAGTTGTTACCCTGCAGTTTATTTTCCAGCCAGCATGCATTGCTGACAGCCTAGCAGCAACTATACAAAATAATCAGCCAATTTTACTGCCTCTATTTAAATTACTTGCTTTTATTGTGTATGCTGTAGTAGCTCAGCAGACTAATGCATTCAGGCTTATGTCTGAATTCCCCCCCCCTTAGTGCCTGATAGGAAATAAATGGAAAGAAAGAGATTGTTTTAACACTGTTACCTTAGTTGCTGCGTGCGTGTGTGGCCCTGAATGATGGCAGCGGTCCATGCGGTGTTCGTGTTTCTAGCACCATTTAATGTAACGGGCTTCATGTCTTGTGCATAGACAAATACACAGTTTTACATACTTACATAGATATAAACAGTATTATATACATACACAGATATACAGATTAATACATACATGCTGTACATGCGAGGATGATTTGAACTGAGCAGAGTAGGTCAACAATTATGCCGGTTAGAAACCACATGTTCTTACAGCCATAGGGCCCAATGTTGGGAATGATGATGTTTTATTAGCTTAATGTTATGTAAAGAGACATTTAACTCTTTATGAAGATCTTGTGGCTCCAGTAAACATTTCAATATAGACAGAGGTTCTATATAATTGTGTAATTATCACGCAGTAGCAACACCAGAAGGACTGCTATTACTTTGTCAACAATGATGTTAAGTTTAATATTTTATATACAATGATATTTCCGTAGAGAAACACAATTCAAATCCTGTGAGCCTACTGTACTGTGTTTATATTTGTGCGAGGGTCCTTTAGCATTGTAGAGTTACACATATAGTCACCAATGGCTAGTATACTAATAATGGATACATACATACTAATATTATTTATATTAATTTCCTGCTCTTAAACCCCAATGGCAAAAAGCATTTTATTTCTTCACGGGTTATTGAATTTCTTAACGTGTGCAAAAGATTTTCCACCTAATTTCCCTTCCCATCTTTATTGGACATAAACACCTCTGGACCTCTGCACTTTATGGTTCTGCAAATAGGCAAATCATACATCTTTCTGAATTGAGAAAGCCAGTCGGATGACTAGCGAAACGTCTTCAAGAACTAAACTTCAAGTCCAGTTGATCTAATTGAATACAACAGATATTAATTACATAGAGAAGTCTTCAAGGGAAAAGGACACTAAGCCAAGTGTAATTTAAGTCCTGGAAGGTTGTCAAAGCTGTGTATTTACAGGAGAATCAATCTTTTTGTTAATTTGCATTAACTTGTTGCCAGAAAATATTAAATAAATTTACAGATTTATAAACATTGTCAATGACCATCCTATTAATATAATATTCAAATAAAAACTATGCCATTAACAAAAAGCTTGTTACTTGATATTTGACCACTAGAGGGAGCTAAAGTCACAAATTCTAACTTGCTCTAACTGATTTTCTTTGCAGAGCAATGATATAGCATTAACCTTGGGAGGTTTTAAGACATAATGAAAAAGTAGTTTTATGAATAATACTAATAGGTTTTGCATATTTGAATATTCATGCTTCAGGTAGTAGTGGGTAGAATTAGAGACTATAAGTAAGAGATAGAGAGAGTTTTTTTTAAATTTAGGTATTTATTGAAGTTTTAAAAATCTTACATGCAAATACCATGTGAAATATGCTCAGATTAAAGCAATTATATAATCTGCACAAATGATCTACCTATTTAGTATGACAAACACAATAGTATTCTTTTGCAATGTTTAACCTCAGCATTTTTGTGCTACATTACATTTTCTACTAGAGAGCTATAGTTTAACGTTGTATTGGGTTGCTAGGGTCAGTAAAAAATATTCGGAGATAAAAAGCTTCAAATCTGTACCACCTAGATGTGGTACTTTTCCTTTTACCTGAGGAAGGAGCAACAGCCCTCGAAACATGATTTTGATGTGTGTGGTTCACTATTAAACATTTATTCGGAGTGCGACTGTCCATCTAGACCAACCTTTAAACCTACCCATGAACTGTATATAAAAATTGATCCAAAGGAGGGGAAAAACCCCAAAAACAGCTGTAAAGAGGAAAAAATTCCTTCCTGACAATTTTCAATATTTTTGAATTTTAGAAACATATTCAGCCTGCTATGTGTGAACACATACACTTTGCTGATACCAGACAAATCGGATCCGGGCAAAGTGCGGGGAACTATAATTTTTTGGTGGTTGGAATTAGCTGCCTCTGCTATAGTAGAGGGAGCCGGTAAGATTGGTCGTGTGTGTGGCTGCATGACTGGTCGATCTGGAGATTGGTTGGGCTCCTGTATGCGGTTCTCTATAGTGTATGAAGAGGGGAAAAAACTATTTAGTGCATTTGCCTTTATAACTTCCGTAGCCCTATTATTTTATGGTCCCTAGTTTTCTGTTTTCATCTTTTTACTAATAATAATTTAAAAAGCATTTTAGGTTTGGCTTTGCTTTGTTCAGCTATCCCATACTTATGTACTTTCTATTTTAGCTAGCTTTATTGCTTTCTTGCACTCCTAAATACAGGTTTTATAATTGATGATGATAATTCTGTTTCCTCTGATTAAAAATGTAAATGCCCTTCTTTACATTTCCCCTATTACCTGAGCAGCTGCGGACATTTGTTCCCTAAATATATTAAAGCTCCTCAAAATTAATGTCGAATCGGATTTAACATCCATATATGGAATATCAGACAGGGCTAGCCTGTGTACACAGATCTGATCTTGAATTTCCCATAGAATCTTACTAACTTGCACCCATCTATCTTGGGAAGATTTCAAAATAATGTAGCCAATAATGGGATTTTTGGAAAATGTCTTACCTGCCTTATCAGATTCTGCTTGAAAGACTTCCTGGCAATATCTTAACTGATCAGACTGGTTGGAATTTTTCCGACATCCAGGGGAGCTGGGGGAGCAACCGCAAGGGGGCCTGGGAGTCAAGGGGGCCCCATTTTCTTATTTTTTCTATGACAGATATAGCCTGCCAGAAAACCCACTGTGGATGAAGCACGGATAGGGGCCCCATTATAGTTTTGCTGAGGGAACCAGTAAATCCTAGTTACGCCTCTGCATCAGTGGCTGCAGGAGGCCATACACTCTAACCAGTTGGTAAAAACAATCTGTGCATGCTTATCTTTATGGTTTTATAGAAGTATTCACTATGGCATCTTTCAGGCAGCCTGGAAACTGAACTACTGTATACCATTTTACTGGATAAAACAGTGGAATTTTCAATGCTACTATATAGATGCCCAATGACAGCCCGGAACAAAATAATATAGTTGTAAACAATATAATAACAATATATATTTTTATACTGTCAATGGAAAGCTCTGTACGTGTTAAGATTCTAATGTTTTCACCTTTTTGCACATTGAAGTGGTAAGGTCCAAAGGAATTTATTAGATATGCCTTTCTTCAAATTAATAAATTAAACTCCTATAAAAAAAGACATGGAGCAAAGCTCACAGTTCAAATGCATGTATTTCTATGCAGCTAATTCATGCCTTTTACTTATTTATTGACATCCCAAGATTATTAAAGGAATAGTTCACACAAAAAGCGAACTATTCCTTTAAAGTAGTGATTGAATACTGGGAGGTAAAGGACCTATTCCTTACGTTCCGTTCTTCAATTACTTGACCAGGAGCCTATAGTGAAATTAAATCAGGAAGCGGTCGGGACTTGTCAATTGAGCCGCGGTGGATGTTGTGCGAGGTAAATATACTCACCTTCGTTCCCGACTCCTGGTCAAGCGATTGAAGAACGGAAGGTAAGGAATAGGTCCTTTACCTCCCGGTCTTCAATCACTGCATTAAAGGAATAGTTCACTTTTTGTGTGAACTATTCCTTTAAAGGGATGATCAAGTAAGAGAACTGAAGACATTCATATTTACCATTTAATAGAAGGCATACATGCCACTTAGCTTCTTAAAAACCCTTACCACATGGTGACAAATAAAAACGGTGCAATTTTTTTTTAAAGGGCATGTCCACCCCCAAAACTATAATCCCCCCCACTAATGGCCCCACCATGTAGTGTAATAAAATCCTTACTTCACATCTCAGCTCCATAAGGTTCTCCTGTAGTCCCCCCCAAAGTCCCAAAAACTGCCCACCAGGAGGATAGCAGAGTCCATATAGGACTCTGCCTCCTACCTGGCCACCGGGAGAAGTTTGGCATGCGTACTGCAGCCCTTCTCCCCCTCCCTCTTCCTCCCGTTTTACGATCCCTCCCCCTACCATAAAACCCCTGCCCATATCATAGTATATCTTCCCTCAGCCCCAACCGCAAAAAAATAATTTTAAGAAAGACCCCCGAACTCTACTTACCTTCCCTCTCTCCCGCACCCTGCTTGCAGTGTCTTGCAAGCAGAAGGCCGAGCCGGGCGTCGGAGGAGAGAGGGAAGGTAAGTAAAGATCTGGTCACTTTCTTAAATTTATTTTATAGTGGTTGGGGCTGGGGGAAGTTATTCTATTATAGGCTAAAAGTTTATTATAAGGGTGGACATGCCCTTTAAAGACAAAATCCAATTTAGAACGAGAATGTTTCTAATTCTATAAAAGTAAATGAAGCAGTTAAAGATGTTTGACCCTTAATATCACCACTGAAGTACCTAAACATCGCAATTCTAATGATTTTTACATTGGATTTATCAGCAAATTCCAAAATTCCATTATTTCTTTTGTATACAATCAACCTGAAGTACTCAGTGTCAAATGTAGAATCAATCAAACCTTGGCCAGTTAAGAACTCATACAAGTATCTTCTGGTTTTTATTAGATGCTTCTATTTGTTTTGATTGTATTAACCCATCTACTTGCTGTATAATCAGTAAAGAATAAAATATAAAGGGCTTATTAGGTGCAAATAATCCTTTAATTATAATTGTCTTAACCATTCATATTTTACCTTTATACAGTTATTAAACATCTTATAACATCTGATTAGTTAGTATAGTATTTGAGGTTGAATAAAGACATATGTCCATCCAGTCCAACCCACATTTCTGGCCTAACTGTTGATCCAGAGGAAGGCAAAAAAAACAAAACCCTACTGCTGTACTATTTGCTGTACTATTTTCATACACTGTCTGTGTATAAAGATCCAAGTGCTGAATCATTTTGTATTTACTTTGGTATCTCTATGTAGAACTTTAATTATGTTTAGTATAGTATTTGAGGTTAAATAAATCCCCAAACTTTCTAACTGTTGATCCAGAAGAAGGTAAAAAAAAAACAACAGAATTATGAAGGGGGAAAAATTCCTTCCTGCATCCAAAGTGGCAATCAGAAATATCCCTGGATCAACTCAACTCTACTTTATGTATCAATACCAGTAACCTGCAACATTCCTTGTTTGCAGAAACTCATCCAGCTTTTTTTTTAAACTGACCAATGAACCTGCCATAACAACGTCCACTGGAAGACAGTTCCATAGCTTTACTGTTCTCACAGTGAGAAACCCTTTCCGAACTTGAAGCCTAAACCTTTTTTCTTCAAGTCTTAAGGGATGTCCTCGTGTCCTCTGACATGCTCTATTGGTGACCAATGCCCCAGATAGTTTATTGTATGGCCCGTTAATGTATTTATACACAGTAATCATATCCCCACGCAACCGCCTTTTCTCTAGTGTACATAATTGTAACTTATCCAGTTTGTCTTCATATTCAAGTTCAAGTTGCTGTGGATTAAAAACACAGGCAAATATGAGATTTTGGAGATTTTCTCTGTAGCCAAAAAGCAACACCGCAATTGGGGAAAAAAAAACGTCCACTACCAGCGGATATTATTGATAACAATTCTTTATAAATACGGCCCTTAAGGTGACACAATAAATAAACAGTTTGGCAAAAAATGACTGCCAAAAACTGTATATAGCCAACAATTTAACCTTTAGACTGCCATGTGGCAGAAGAAATTCTGTAGTGCATGTCTTAAAAATGCTTTACCAGAGACTGGGTAATGCATCCATTAAGTACAGTATATGTTCTAATTGGCATATTGTGAAGAATCATTTGATTTGTGCACAAGTGTGCACGGTCTGAAAATATATCTATATAGATGGAACATAGGTAAGGTCCATACAGACAGATGATGTGTCGGACAGCAAATACACTTGTATGGCCAATCGGTCAGGTGTGGTTCGATGATGCACCGGGACATATTCTTAATGACGCCCAATTGAGTGGCAATGCTACCGACAGCCAAACGCCCTTTTTTTGCTTTACCCGCTTAGCCTGTGTACATGGCACATCTGTACCTAGCTTAAGATCTGTAATATTAGCAGACATAAAGAAACTCTACCCATATAAGTCACTTTATATTAAATAGAAGGGGCGTCCCAAAGTAAATTAACTTTGTTCCATTTAGATGATAAACTATTATCTATTAATCTCTGTATATGATCCTTCAGAACATTTTCTATCCCTGCACAGACTTGATAGCCATAAGAGATCATTAACTGCCTAAGCGACAGAATATCAAAATCCTAACTAGACCACATTAACCACAATACCACAGTCCAATTTTGCACTTAACTCCTCTTAAAAATACGCTACTTTTGTTTCCCATAGTCCGCACTGATTTCTACTAACGAGAATTCTACTTACTACTACTCCCTGAAACATAATCTGATCACAACAAACATTTAGATATATCCCCCCACCTCAAATGTCAAACCTATGGGTCCACAATGACTCTGAATGCTAGAATCGCGTCAACCTTTAATCAACCTCCTGGCACCTCTCCAGACAAGGGGAAGTCTGAGAAAATTGGAAATAATATCCTGGATAAAACTGACAAAATGATTTTACAGTTTCAATTATTGAGACATAAACCTGCACAGTACATTTGCATTAAGCTTGTACCTTAAAGCAAAAGAGTCTTGATCTTCTCTATATAGTTTGTTACAGAGCTATCACCCATTGTTTTTAATACCCCCCCCCCATGATGCAGTAGCTATTTTACAGCTGCAACTGTATAATGGGAACAAGAAAGGTAATGTGCGAACCTTAAATTTGCATTTCAATTTGGAGCCGTGTGCTTTTTCCAAAGGTTTTATGTCCCACAAAATCAGTGAAGAGCCTATGTTAAAAATGATATTGCAAAAGGTAGCATAGGCGTTTTTAGTGGGGATTACAGGTGCCCAGAATCCCCCCTTTCTGCTGCCATAGATATCTGCAGTTCTAGCAGCACCAAGATCATCAGAAAGTGTAAGGGGTGTCATTCTGAAAGGGGATTAAAATAATGGGAGCCAACATACAGATTTGTAAAGTAAGTGCTACTTGTTTGAGCACAGGTGTGAAACTCATCATATAGACCAGGGATCCTCAAACTATGGTCCTTCAGATGCTTGAAAACACCTAGCATTCCCTAGCTTTCCTAACTATTGGAGGAATGATGAGAGTTGTAGTTTTCAAACATCTGGGAAGTCATAAATTGAGAAAACCTTACATAGACAGTGATAGAAATGCAAACTTATTATACCTTTGCATATTGTCCAGGTACCAGTATTAGCACAAACTGGATTCCAGAAATAAACAGAGATTTATGTGACAATTCTATTTTTACTATAATGAGGTTTGCACCTGTACTAAGGGAGGTTTACATTATGGGATACTATATCCATCCCTACCCCTCATACTGTTATATAGTCATGGAACTCCTTGGTGACTTCTAATGTCATATTTTATAATAAAAAGAAGAATTATTCAAGCAAAAATCTAGGGGAAAGGTAAATATAAAGACGGTATAACATAGGAGTGGCCTTTAAAAGGTGGTATAGCTAATATATTGGTCGACCAGGAATCCCCTTCCTTGGAAATCCTGCCCCTGGGTATCACAGATTTTACACCTGCAGTAGAGAGACAGAGATGAGCTGTGATTTCTTGTTTTTTTCATTTCCTGTTTGGTTCCGCTAAATCCGTTGACCCTCTTTTCCATAAGTAGAATCGTAGAGTTGTATAAAGATGTATAGACAGTACACATTGCTTGATACAGAAATCTAAGAAGCAGCAACATAAAACTAACCCTAGCAATGTGCAGAACTCTTGAGTCAGCATCCTAAAATACATCATTACCCAATTCATTTTTAATGCAGGGCTGTGTCCAGCTATTTTTGCCTATTAGAGACTGTTGGGTTCTAGGCATGGTAAATTACTAAAATGGTTGGGAAGGCACTAGAAAGTCTGTTATTTGATTATACCAGGGGAGCAGGAGGAGTGACTGCACTGGGGCTCAGGATCAGGGGGGCCCCTTCTTACCATCCACAGGTCACATACAAGGGCCCAGCGAATGTGTGTGGGACTTTTTATTTGGTATTGTGGCCTACTGGGTGGTGACATGTTGGTGAATTGGGGAGATGCTGGGTCCGCAGTCCTGACTTGTGTGGGGCCCCAGCCATAAACCTACATACAGTCCTTTAGGTTTTTAGCTAAGTCACTATTCAGGGTTTTTGCTTTGGAGAATGAACCTATAAGTATTTATCTGTAAGGATTTCTGCAAGGAGACATTTGTAAGAATTTGGACAGTGTAATCGCAGCGGCTGATGATGTCAAAGGATCTTCATCTGTTTGCATTAGCATTAGGCTGGGTACACACCAGCAGATATTTTCAGCCGCCCGACCCATCCACTGCAGTTTTGGTCGGTCGGCCAAAAATATCTGCTGGTGTGGGGTGGACAGCTGTGACCGGCCTCGATCACGGCCACTATTGCCGCGACTGACGGACATTTGTCCCGGCCGAGCGCTCGGTCAGAACAAATAGTCCCTTCTTGTGTACCCAGCCATAAAGATGTAAGTGTCCCAGATGGTTCTGTTTACCAATGAGTTAATACTAATTGATATTAAAAAATAAGTGGGGGGTTGCAATGCACTGAGAGACGCTATCGGCTCCTAGTTCAATGGCTCCAGGCAATATTATATGCCGATAGTGGCTCTTGGTGCATTGCAAAGTATTAACTATAAGTATTAAAGGGCATGTCCACCCCCAAAACTAAAATTTAACCCCTTACTGGCCACATCAAGTAGTTTAAAACAATCCTTACCTTACATTCCTGCTCAAAATAGTTCCCCTTCTGTGCCCCTCCAAAGTCCAGGAAACTGCTGTGTAGGAGCAGTGTGTGACTCATGCTGTGCCTGAGACTTCCTCAACCTCATCAAGGTTGAGGCATGCTCAGTGCAGCCCTCCCTGCCTCTCAGCCAATCACGGACGCGGCTGCCAGTCCCGCCCCCTGCTTTCAATTCCATGCAAGCAGAGGACCTGAACACTGCAGCGGAGGAGAGAGGGCAGGTAAGTAAGAATCGGGGGACTTTCTAACAGTTATATTAATGCGGTTGGGGCTGGGGGAGCATGCCCTACCACATATCAAAAGTTAAATTTCGGGGTGGACATGCCCTTTAACTATAAGTATTAACAATAGCACTAACTATTTCGGCACTTTTAATGCCAGCCATTAGCTGGTGTTTTGAGTGGCCCTTTCATGGTAAATTACACATTTTGACCACGCCCACGTCACCAAGGCCACACCTACTTTAAAGTTACTGTTAAAGTTATGCCCATTTTTAAAAAAACACTATTTCTATTTTAAATTGTTGCCTGTAAAACAATGTGAACAATGTGGTTAGGATAACAGTAACAGAGTAATAAACGGGAGGGCTGAAAAACATTGGCTAATAAACAGGAGAGCTGACAACACTGGATAATAAACAAAATGGCTGACAAGCACTGGCTAATGAACTTGAGGGCTAACTATACTGGCTAATGAACTAAAGCGCTGACAATACTGGCTAATGAACGAGAGGTCTGACAATACTGGGTAATGAACTGGAGGGCTGATAATACTGGCTAATGAACTGGAGGCCTGACAATACTGGTAAATGAACTGTAGGTCTGACAATACTGGCTATCAGACTGGAGGGCTGACATTGTTAAATGAACTGGAAGGCTGACATTACTAATGAACTGGAGGGCTGACAATACTGGGTAATGAACCATTAGCTAATGATCTGGAGGGCTGACAATACTGGGTAATGAACTAGTGCACTGAAATTGCTAAAGAAAAGGAGGGCTAACTTACACTGGCTAATGAACTGGAGGCCTTACTAACATTGGCTAATTATCTGGAGGGCTGACAATACTGGGTAATGAACTTAAGGGCTGACAATACTGGCAACTGAAAAGGAGGGCTGACAATACTGGGTAATGAACTGAAGGGCTAACAATACTGGCTAATGAACTGGAGGGCTAACAACACTGGCTAATGAACTGGAGGGCTGACAATACTGGGTAATGAGCTGAGGGGCTAACAACACTGGCTAATGAACTTAAGGGCTGACAATACTGGCTAATTATCTGGAGGGCTGACAATACTGGCTAATGAAATGGAGGGCTGACAACATTGTATAATGAACTGAAGGGCTAACAACACTGGCTAATGAACTGGAGGGCTGACAACACTGGCTAATAAACTGGAGGGCTGACAACACTAGCAAATGATTTTGAGGGCTGACAATACTGGGTAGAGAGCTGGAGTACTGAAACTGTCAATGGAAGGGAGGGCTAACTTACACTGGCTAATGATCTGGAGGGCTGATGATACTGGGTAATGTATAAAACCTCCCTAGCATTTTCCTGCAGAAGACAAAGCAAGCCCGCCAAAAAAAGTGTGTGTGTGGCTTGTGGAGGTGTGTTTAGTGGACTGACTAACACTGGCTGTTGGACTGGAAGGCTAAATATACACTGGCTGGTGAACTGGTGGGCTGACTGTGCCCACAACTCAGACTGGTAAATATGCCAACACAAACTTTTAAATATAAGATTTGCCCACACAGCCCTTTAAATATAAAGATGCCCAGCCCACAAAGCCTGGTAAATATAAAATAACCCCACAGCACAGAGACTTGTCAATATAGAATTCCCTCATTTCCTCAGCACACACAGGCTTGGAGATATGAAATGCTCAGCAGCACACACTGAGGTGTATATATAAAATGCCCTCATACCCAGCAACACACAGACATGTAAATATAAAATGACCACACTCACACCCAGACTTGTAAATATAAAAAGTCCCAACCCATGCCCAGAAGCAGTCTTGTCTATATAAATTGCTTCAGCCCATGCCAGCAGCAGACTTGTATATATAAAATGCCCCAGCCAATGCCAGCAGCAGACTTGTATATATAAAATGCCCCCAATGCCGAATCCATGACACCAGCACAGACTTGTATATATAAAATGCCCCAGCCCATGCCAGCAGCAGATTTGTATATATAAAATGTCCCCAATGCCCCAGCCCATGCCAACAGCAACAGACTTGTATATATAAAATGCCCCAGCCCCAGTCCATCCAGCAAGCAATTTATATATAAAATGCCCCGCCCGTCAATGCCACAGCAGACTTGTATATACAAAATGCCCCAGCCCAGTCAATGCCAGCAGCAGACTTGTATATATAAAATGCCCCAGCCCAGTCAATGCCCCCAGAAGACTTGTATATATAAAATGCCCCCAATGCTGAACCCATGCCACCAGCAGCAGACTTGTATATATAAAATGCCCCAGCCCAGTCAATGCCAGCAGCAGACTTGTATATATAAAATGCCCCAGCCCAGTCAATGCCAGCAGCAGACTTGTATATATAAAATGCCCCAGCCCAGTCAATGCCAGCAGCAGACTTGTATATATAAAATGCCCCAGCCCAGTCAATGCCAGCAGCAGACTTGTATATATAAAATGCCCCAGCCCAGTCAATGCCCCCAGCAGACTTGTATATATAAAATGCCCCAGCCCATGCCAGCAGCAGAATTGTATATATATAAAATGCTCACAATGCCCCAGCCCATGCCAGCAGCATCAGATTTGTATATATAAGCCCATGCCAGCAGCAGATTTGTACTTGTAAACTGCCCCTTATGCCAACCCACGCCAGCAGATTTGTATATATAAAATGCCCAGCAGAAGCACATACTTATATATTTAAAATGCCCCATAGACTGTCACTGTAAATGCCCCATAGACTGTCACTGTAAATGCCCCATAGACTGTCACTGTAAATGCCCCATAGACTGTCACTGTAAATCCACCTACTGAGTCACAGAAGGCAGAAGAGGCAGTTTCAAAGAAACTTCAGCAGCAGCAAGCAAAAGAGAGAAGACGCGCAAATTGTTTGTTTTTTTTCTTTAGCCTCAGGCCCCAGCCATCTAATGTAATACAGGGGCGCGGACGCTTCATGCTGGTTTACACGGTAGGCACGCGTGCCCCTGACGTCCGGACAGGCAGTGTCAGGTCTTCCTGACGTAACTTGTTTTTTTTTTTCATTTTTTTTATTTAAACTTGACAATGACTGTCCTGGCCCGGTTTTCATTGCACAGACCAGCCCCTGGCCATTACATGCCCTCTGGGGATACAGAGGCCTGGCATTCTAGCTTTGGCTATGGTTGGGATCATCTAATTAGGACGCAAGGATGTATAATTCTAAGATCTGGCTAATTATTTGAACACATGTAATGAATGTGTCAATAAAGTTGTGGCCTACTGTTTTCACCCAACTTGTGTGTCTGCCTGTTCATTTTCATTAGGTTAAAAAAGTAGGTGGTAAGAAGAAGTTAAGGGTATCATTAAGCAGCCAAGGTTATTCCCAATCGATGTCTGGGTAAAAATGTGCGATTTTTGGGCCTGAAAAATTGCATGGTGTGTTATCGTCACCTCTTCCTCTAGATTGGGTATACAGGTAAATCATGGCCAATCATGCGGTCCCCTATGGAAATCTGAGGTTGTTTCTTGAATAGACAGTTTTGGATTCAGCTGTTTTCTCTATTCCGAGCAAGTGTCTAGATTAATTCTGTTATATTATTATAATGTAGAATAGCGCAACTTGCAAATACTGGTTAGAAAAATACTCTTTAAATGATACAGCATCATGTTGAATGATGAAATGAAGTGTATATGATTTGTTATATCTATATGAATGCAATGCAAGCAAGAGCTTGTTATTAAAAATCACTATGCTATTTAAAGAGATATTTAAAGAGATATTCACATTTATTAGCTTAGTGGAGTAGCTATACGTGCAAAGCTTCCTGGTGACAATCTATGAGCAAGATGACTCATATACCTACCCCGTCAAATGTGCCTTCTGGGACACCTCCACCACCTGGACCACCCCGCCCTTGGCAGCCTCATTGGTTCCAGGGACTCTGAGCCCTTGTGGGAGTGTGGGAGACTCCCAGTACTACCAGGAGGGTTGGGATACCTGTATAGCATCACCTTGTGTTAATTTGTCCCCCACAGGTCAATTATCGACAAAAAATTCTATCAGACTGGTAAAGGGGCTTAGCTAAAAATCTCTGACCCCACTCACCCAGTAAGACTATTTTAGGGTCCACATTCATGTTTTACATGCAGCAGATGTCTGTGAGGGCTGTACCTATTGGTGGCCCAACAAGCCCCTAAGATGCAGTCACAGGTCGGTGCTTGTTTTTCCTACATGTTATCCCTCTGGACTGGTGAAAAACTATTCTAATACTATGATGTCATCTTACAGAGCAAATGGGGATGGGTAACATTGAATTAGTAATTAAACAAAGTACTGTTCCTAGGTAAGTCTGATCCCTTTAAATATAAAACATAAAACATTTCAGAGAGAGAAGAAACATTTTTTTAAAAAAGGAATAAATCCAAGTAAAATTGTTAACTTGTGATTGGCTTGGTACAAACGCCTGTGACACCTTAGATGAAATGGGCCCGAACAGGTGCTAAAAATGGCACATAACGTAACTGCGTTATTACTTCAATGCTTAGTCTTTTGCATGATAATGAAATGCTCTGCATGTTTCTACTGACAGTGACTGCAGCTGAACACAGCACTGCCTGCAGGACCTCCCAAATCCTTTATCAAGATATCACGGAGAATCCGTGTCTCGCATACTTATAGTAATGTCTTTATTTGTGATTAACTTTATCTACTTTCAGAATAAGCCGTTGTTTGTCTATGTCGTTCCTTCTTTTCAATTAATCTCTTTATTGGCATACAGTATTGCGTATAAGCTTTTTGCTTTTTTTTTTATCTATTCAGAAATTATACATCCAAATGCAAATAGGACTGTAATTATGCCAGAAAGTATAAAGAAAGTAGCGGCGTACGTGCCTTTAAGAAGAGATTCATGGATTACTTTAAATTCTAGATGGAAAAACTCCGAGCAGGCAGGTGGTAATGGAAAAGGCAACGAACCTGAAAACAGAAAACAAAACAAAAATGAAACGAAAAAACAACCCAGACAAACAGCATTTGAAAAATAAAACAAATACAGATGATTTGCAAGGGAAACTGATATGTATGTGGTGTTTGGTATGTGAACGGTATTTGTACGGTATGTGTACCATCTGGGTGAAGTCCACTTTACCAGTTCAGTGCAGTGGGCAATGTGTTGACTTGCACAATGAGCTTTTGGTGGTATGTGGCAGTGATAGGCAGGATTAACAATGCAAACAGCCTATCAAGGTACCTTCCCATCCAGAGCATAAATTACATATTCCATCCCCAGCATGGAGTACACATACCATCCCCAGCATGGAGTACACATACCATCCCCAACATAGAGTAAATGTACAATCCCCAGCATGGAGTACACATCCCATACCTAGCATGGAGTACACATCCCATACCTAGCATGGAGTACACATGCTATCCCCAAAATAGAATTAATATATAATCCCCAGCATGGATTACACGTCCCATCCCCAGCATGGTGTACACATACCATCCCCAACATACAGTAAATATAAAATCCTGCTGGGATTGTATACATCCTATTCCCAGTATAGAGTACAGATATCATCCCCAGTGTGGAGTACACATACCATTCCTAGCATTTGGTACACATACATCCCTAAAATAGAGTACACATACCATCCCCAACATAGAGTAAATATACAGTCCCCAGCATTGAGTACACATATGATCCCCAGTATGGAGTACACATACTATCCCCAGTATGGAGTACACATACCATCCCCATTATGGAGTACACATAATACCCCAGCATTTCGTACACACACCATCCCCTGTATGGAGTACACATACCATACCCAACACAAATTCAAAGGACCGTGCAGTGTCTATTGACACATCAAACAACACCAATGTTACGTTTCGGTGCAGAGCACCTTCCTCGGATATAGACAAAAAAAGTTAAAAAAGGGGCAACCCTTAAATAGACTAGAGACGGCACCCTAGTGCCACCTAATGGTAAACAACATAAACCTGCAGCAAAACACATTAAAATATATTGTAACAAAACAGAAAAAGAAACCAGACGAATACTGTCCATCTTATAACAGTAAATAAAGGATCATTTTCAAATATCATTAACAGTATATACCATTTGATGCCATGAACACTTATCTTTTCGAGAGAAAACAAGCTAACCCCAGATTCACATTTAGGTCCTAGGTTGTACTGCTTCAAGGTTAAATATCCAGAATGCCTCTCTGCGCAGGAGGATGTTCCGACGGTCACCGACAAGATTTGCAATTGCTGCATTTAAAGCAACCCTTCTGATAAGAAAATTGAAATGGTGCCTTATTGTATTTACTCACCAGATCCACTTGGACAAGGAACAGCCCTTGGTGTATGCACACAAGGGCTTATGTCATGTGTCTAGACCAAGGGAAGTATCCCCCCCTAAGGTAGGCCAGAACTTGTCCAAGTTACACCTGACATTGTCTGACACTGTGGTGAACTGTTGTACAAAGGGTGCCCCTGGACTCTACTCCAGAAAACCGACGTACAGGTTGGTGTATGATGTAGCTACGGGACTGCCCATAGCAGTCCCAACCACCTGTAAGAAAAAATCGTTCTGGAATCTGAAATAACTGTTGTTCAAAATCAGTTACAGACAGTCAATCAAGAACTATGTTGGTGGATTACCACTGTGTTTTTGCAGTAAGTGATACTCCACGGCTGCTAAGCCTTTGGGGTGTTCATTATTGGTATATAACGACGTAATATCGCCAGTAATCATACACCATCTATTGTCCCAGGGACCAGAGCTGTACAGCTTCTCCAAGAAATCCCCCGTGTCCCTCACATATGATGCTAGTGACGAGACCATGGGTTTAAAATAGAAATCAATATACTGGGCTAGTGGCTGAAATATAGACCCTCAGCACATCCTTGTGTATCTTGGGAAGCCTGTACAGCAGTGGCCTACAGGGACAGTCCTCAATAATGAATTCACAGGTGTTTTGGTCAATCCAACCAGACAAAACAGTATTAATCAGCATTTTAATTTTTTACACTATATCAGTTGTAGGATCTTTAGTCAGTGGTCTATAGGCACCTGACTCACTGATATGTTGTCGCATGCTGGCACTGTACCCAACATAGTGCACATACCATCCACCTGATGGAGTATGCATCCCATCCTCAGCATCGAGTTCACATACCATCCACAGCATGGAGTACACATATCCCCAGCATGTAACACACATATCATCCCCAGCATGGAGTATACATATCATCCCCAGCATGCAGTACACATATCATCCCCAGCATGGAGTTCACATATCATCCCCAGCATGGAGTACACATATCATCCCCAGCATGGAGTATACATATCATCCCCAGCATGGAGTACACATATCATCCCCAGCATGGAGTACACATGCCATCCCCAGCATGGAGTTCACATATCATCCCCAGTATGGAGTACACATACCATCCTCAGCATTTAGTACACACACCATCCCTAGTATGGAGTACACATCCCATCCCCATCATAGAGTACACATACTGTACCCAACATAGAGTACACATACCATCCAACTGATGGATTATGCCTCCCATCCCCAGCATGGAGTTCAAATTCTATCCCCAGCATGGAGTACACATATCCCCAGCATGGAGTACACATACCATCCCCAGCATTTAGTACACACACCATTCCCAGTATGGAGTACACATCCCACCCCCAGTATGGAGTACACATCCCTTCCCCAGCATGGAGTACACATATCCCCAGCATGGAGTATACATACCATCCCCAGCATTTAATACACACACCACCCCCAGTATGGAGTACACATCCCATCCCCAGTATGGAGTACACATCCCATCCCCAGTATGGAGTACACATCCCACCCCCAGTATGGAGTACACATCCCTTCCCCAGCATGGAGTACACATATCCCCAGCATGGAGTATACATACCATCCCCAGCATTTAATACACACACCACCCCCAGTTATGTGGAGTACACATCCCATCCCACAGTATGGAGTACAAATCCCCAGCATGGAGTACACATATCCCCAGCATGGAGTACACATATCCCCAGCATGGAGTACACATATCCCCAGCATGGAGTACACATCCCTTCCCCAGCATGGAGTACACATATCCCCAGCATGGAGTATACATACCATCCCCAGCATTTAATACACACACCACCCCCAGTATGGAGTACACATCCCACCCCCAGTATGGAGTACACATCCCATCCCCAGTATGGAGTACACATATCCACAGCACGGAGTACACATATCACCCCCAGCATGGAGTACACTTAGATTGTAAGCTCCTCGGGGAATCTCATTCCTAATGTGTCAAGGCTTGTTGCACTTATATCTATTTACTCTGGGCGTTCCTATAACACCTCTTAGCCACTATCCAGTCACGCCCTTAACACCTGGCTGTGATATGCTAATTGGGATTTTCCAGGGTACATAATTGCCACAGATTCTTGTACAAGTCATTCTGAATTGAGAAAGCCAGTCGGATGACTAGCGAAACGTCTTCAAGAACTAAACTAGTTGATCAAATTGAATTTCTTTGCAATAACTCTCTAATGTCTTTCTTCACTTTCTCTACCTCTAGCAACTGGTCCATTCATTATCCCCTGTAGAATAATATCTGTATGGTGGTATTGAACATTAGCAGGGAGATTCAATAAAAGTTCTTATCGTTTAAAATGGTGCTAATTTTGCCCCAACCAATCAGATCTTATTTAACATTTGAAAGCTAACATCTGATTGGTTGGGGCAAAATTAGCACCATTTTAAACAATAAGAACTTATATTGAATAACGCTGTAGGTATAGCATCCATATGGAATATAATGACAATAAGGTATATGTAAAAGTAAGTTCCCATGAGAAAATATATACTTCCATCCATACTTCCACTAGACTGTATTATATTGTATAACTATGTCCCTTACAATACAAACCATCTGGACAGGGTTAATTGTCAAAATCAATTTGTGGAAGGAAGATGAAATATACTTTAATAAAAGCAAAACAGGAAATAATTACTTCACGAAAACAAAAAGGCCCGTCACTTTGTTCATCTGTGATTGTGATTGGAAAAAAAAGCCCTCTTGAGTTTCCCGTGTTCATTTAACCCTGTGAAGCCAAAGCAAGAATGTTCAGTACGTTTTTCCCTCACACTCCTGGATAAGACATCCTGAACAGAATCAGAACAGAAGGGATGCATGGCAGGGCATAGGAGGGAGCCCCTGTAACCCTATTGGTGGGTTAAGGAGGGGTATTTAAAGGGGAACTGTGGTCCAAAAATGACTTGAGGTAAATTGAGGTAAATTGATAGTAATTGTTCCCCTGAGAATTTTTGCAATTTATTTCCATTGTTTATTTTGCATAGTTTTGAAGATATTTACATTTTTGTGTGTGATATAGCAGCAGCATCACCAGGTCCCCTGCACTTCCTGCTTCCTGCTCTGAAACTGTCAGTCAATCTGTCCTGTGTCTCCTCCTCCCCTTTGCAGCCCCCCCTGGTCCCTCCCACTCATGGACCCCATGGTCCCTCCAGTTGCAGGCCCCCCCCATGGCCCATTATTTTACAGCCCCATGTGGCCCCGCCCACTCGTGGGTGCCCAAGCCATGCCCACTCATGGGTGCCTAAGCACCGCCCACTCGTGGGTGCCTAATCCCCGCCCACCTGCGAGTGTCTAAGCCCCACCCACTCACGGGCGTCTAAGCCCCACCCACTCGCGGGTGCCATGGGTTACTCAGCCCCCCCCTACAGAAAACTCTGTGGAAACAGCCTTTTCAGGCAGAGTGAGGAGGAGGGACTTCCTGTCTCTGAGGGAGTCTGAGGCTGTGCTCGCCGGAGGCACTATGCAGGAGAAGCCTCAGGAATGTCAAAAGTCAGCCTTCCACCCATTAACTTTCTGGTCAATCATTTCTGTATATCTTGGGCTGTGGAACACATAGAGAGGTGGTTGATGGCTCATTTTAAAGGTAGGAAACTGGCCTTTCATTTAAGCTTAACTTGTTTGGAGACCACAGTTCAACTTTAAAGGTATCTCCACTGGTAAAACAAAATTTGGGTAATTTTTGTTGGCTATTAAACGATCAAGGCTATTTTCGATAATTCTCGAAAATAGCCTTAAACATTCGATAATCCTCGAAAATATGATTGGAAACTTGAAAGTAGTTTCCAATCATATTTTTGAGAATTATTAAACGTTCAAGACTGTTTTTGAGGATAATCAAAAATAGCCTTGAACGTTCGATAATCATCAAAAAGGGGCTCTGAAGTCCTGAAAGTACGTTTCGTTTTCGAATTTTCAGATCTTCGGGATTTTCCAGAGAACCGTAAATCTGAAAATGGAACAAAACTTACCAGTTTTGGACATCACTACTTTTAGGATAATGGTGTTTGAGTTCAGCATTCAGTAGAAGGTGCTGGAACTGTAGGAAGATATTCCCATACTTTGTATTTTGTTATGTAATTAAACAATAGGGATCTATTATGATATAGTGCAGTATAGTTGATACATATCAATTTGTTCCACATACATTGTGATATATTGAGTACATTGTACTGATTCTTTATTCTTAAAGGGACACTATACTGAAAAAATTACTTTGCCTCATCTTAATCTATAATTAAGCGATACTGTCCAAGGCGGACAAATCGCCTTGTATAAACGTGTGCTACACGTGCGCCGAACATGCGCTTATTATGAGTGTGCATCGATTTTAGTCTGAAACCCTCCTTCCGAGTATTTGGACATATGTATGTAGTTTTAGGGGCATATTTATAAAGGAACGATGTTAGCGCAAAAAAATTACCGCCGCACATCGCGGCCGCGAAAATAGCGCTATCGCCGTATTTATAACGGCGAGCGCTATTCCCGCGATACCTATCGCGGCCGCGATGTGCTGCGGTAATTTTAAGCCTCTTCGCGGCGATACTATATAGTATCGCCGCGAAGGGACTTAAAATCCCTTCCCGACGCCGCTCCTAAGGGGGCGGGGCATACGCCCACCTCGCCCACACCCCCCCGCGGCGGCAGCGGCGACCACCCGCTGCCGCCGCCACTTCCCAGCAGCCCCTCCCAACCCGTTCCCCGTTCGCGGCAATCTCGGAACGGGAGGCTAGAAGGGGCTGCCGGGAAGGGGCCGCAGCAGGTGGTCGCGACCACCCGCCGCGCACCCCCTCCCCGGCAACCCCTCCAAGCCCCCCGCCCCGGCCGCTCCCGGGGAGGGGACGGGAGGGAGCCGCTGGGGGGGTGGAGGCTCCCTCCAGCGGGGCCCTGAGAAGGGCCTTTTGGGGCTTAGGGGGTCCCGCAGCCCGAACCGGGACCCCCCTCCCCGGCCCTTATAAGGGCCCTTGCGGCACTGACAAGTGCCTTTGGCGGGGGTCCCGCAGCTGAACCGGGACCCCCAGTGCGGCTCTTAAAAGAGCCCTTGGGCGAACGTCTTCTTCTTCCAGTCCCGGCGACACCAGTCCGCCGAGGCCGCCGACCCCCGAGAGGTACCCCTGCGGCCGCCAGGGGTACCCCCGGCGGGCGCCGGCGACCTCAACAAGGCCGATGTTGCCGGCGTCTTGATATCCACGCGACGTCTTCGGGCTGGCGACACCAACCCCACTCAGGTCGCCGATGCCAGGCAGACCTCACTGCGGCCGCCAGTGAGCCTGCTGGCACCGCCGGCCTCAGCGGAGCCGATGTTGCCAGCCGCTTCTTTCTTCTTCTTCTTCAGCCATCTACTGCGATGGCATCTGAGTTCCGGGCGGAAAGCTCCTCTTTATATAGGTTTGCAGAAATCCATAATCCGTTTCTGATTGGTCAATTTTTAATACTTGCTTTACATTAACCAATCAGATTTCTGGAAAGTTCTGAAATCTGATTGGTTAATGTAAAGCAAGTATTAAAAATTGACCAATCAGAAACGGATTATGGATTTCTGCAAACCTATATAAAGAGGAGCTTTCCGCCGAGGAACTCAGATGCCATCGCAGTAGATGGCTGAAGAAAGAAGAAAGAAGCGGTTGGCAACATCGGCTCCGCTGAGGCCGGCGGTGCCAGCGGGCTCACTGTCGGCCGCAGTGAGTCTGCCTGGCATCGGCGACCTGAGTGGGGTTGGTGTCGCCAGCCCGAAGACGTCGCCCAAGGGCTCTTTTAAGAGCCGCACTGGGGTCCCGGTTCGAGCTGCGGGACCCCCGCCAAAGGCACTTATTAGTGCCGCAAGGGCACTTGTAAGTGCCGCAAGGGCCCTTGTAAGGGCCGGGGAGGGGGGTCCCGGTTCGAGCTGCGGGACCCCTAAGCCCCAAAGGGCTCTTATAAGAGCCGCAAGGGCACTTGTCAGTGCCGCAAGGGCCCTTATAAGGGCCGGGGAGGGGGGGTCCCGGTTCGAGCTGCGGGACCCCCTAAGCCCCAAAAGGCCCTTCTCAGGGCCCCGCTGGAGGGAGCCTCCACCCCCCAGCGGCTCCCTCCCGTCCCCTCCCGGGAGCGGCCGGGGCGGGGGGCTTGGAGGGGTTGCCGGGGAGGGGGTGCGCGGCGGGTGGTCGCGACCACCTGCTGCGGCCCCTTCCGGCAGCCCCTTCTAGCCTCCCGTTCCGAGATTGCCGCGAAGGGGAACGGGTTGGGAGGGGCTGCTGGGAAGTGGCGGCGGCGGCGGCGGGTGGTCGCCGCTGCCGCCGCGGGGGTGTGGGCGGGGTGGGCGTGTCTCCCGGGGCGGGTGCGACCACCCGCCGCGGGTTGCCTGCCCATCCCCGCGCGGGAGGTTAGTATCGGCTGACTTCGCCTCCTTCAAGGTGGCGAAGTAAAACAGCCGATACTAGCCGAGCGAAACCAGTACCGCCGCTTTATAAATAGAAGCGGCGGTAACGGGTAAGTACGGCGCGAAAGGTTAACGCTTCGTTAACTTTTCGCGGCCGTTTTCGGGCCTTTATAATCGCGGTAAACGCGATTCATGCGTTAATGGCCGCGGAAAACGGCCGCGAAAAGTTAACGAACCTTTATAAATATGCCCCTTAGTGTGTATTGTACTGTGTCGAAATTCCTTGTGTGTGTAAATTCTTACGAGTGTGATGCTCCCATTGGAGTCCCGTCTGAGCCATTTGTGATCTGTCCTGCTGGATCAATGAACTATGTGAATGGGAACTGATTGTTGCCCGAAGTGGTTGGTTGTTGACTGCTCCTGTCCTCTGTACGATGCTTAATAAACAACCAGCTGAATTCCTCCCCAATTTTACACTCTGTATCCAGGAAACATGGAAAAGATTACAGTGACATTTATCACATGGAACACAAACCTGCACATTTTAAAAATTCTCATCTCGTCTATAACGTCATTACAGCTGTGAAAACATAACGGGATCTTTGTAGGAATGGAGAATACTGAAATCAGCACACGTTTCTTTTCTTACAGAGCTTACAGCGTACACTTGGCTGCACTTAATGATGCTGTGATGCAAACATCACATATCTGTCATGAGGTCACACTGGTGCGCTGGCACTGATAAATACACAGACCCAACCTGCTATCATAGGGATTCTAGGCAAAGGCTCTTTGTTGTGACAGTTTTTTCAGGGTCCACCAACAAAAGGACAGATGAAGTTATTATTGTCACAGTCTTTACTGCGCCAACATCCCCTACAGGGTGATTTATCCAGCTGTGAAACAGGCTCTTTAAACATGGAATTGTTTGACTCCAGACGATGTAAACAGTGTCCACCCAACAGGGAAATACAAATACTGCTCCTAGTACAGAGAAATACAATCCCTCTCCTGGTCCTTTACAGCGTGGACTAAAAATATCTTTTTACTGGCAGCGAACAGTAGCACCGCATAAAATGTCTGTAGTTGTACTTTAATTACTTTATTAAGAACATTGAAAACAGTTTAGTTTAATATAAAATCTTTCTATCCTGAGACATTAGAGACGTCACAGTATAAACAATATTCAGAAGCTTATCAAGGAATTTATTGGTTCTTCATCCTAATGTACAGACGTTTGCTGGCGTACACTAGAGATGGCTGAACTTCCTGAAGTTCGGTTCATTTCCAAACTTCAGTAAAAGTTCAGAAGTTCGGAAACGAACCCATTGAAGTCAAAGGGGACATAATAGTTTGAAAAGTTTGGATGAATTACAAATTAACTAATGATGGTAACTGTAAATGGCTGTGGGTCCTTTGAAATGGGGTGGGGAACACGTTACAGCTGGAAGAATGGCATAAAACCGGAAGTAGCACACACGCCCTACTTTCAGTTTTCTGGGGGCCATTTTCTGTAATCCTCAAACATAGAAGGACCATCGTTGCCCAAGGAAAGGCCTTTTGGGGCTTAATGGGTCACGCAGCTTGAAACTGGGACCATCCCTCCCCGGCACTTATAAGTGCTTTTGTGGCACTGACTAGTGCCTTTTGGGGCTTACGGGGACCCGCAGCCCGAACCAGAACCCCCCTTCCTGGCACTAGCGGCACTGGCAAGTACCTTTGTTGGGGGTACTGCAGCTTGAAACCAGGACCCGCATTAGCTCCTAGAAGAGCCCTTGTCGCGACTTATTTCTTCTTCTTTACCAGCGACGCCAACTCTGCCGATGCACTGTGGCATTTATCAGTGCCACAAGGGAACTCATAAGTGCTGGAGAGTGGGTCCCGGTTTTGAGCTGCAGGACCCCTTAAGCCCCAAAAGCATGTTAGTGCCGCAAAGGCACTTATGAGTGCTGGGGAGGGGGGTGCCGGTTTCGAGCTGAAGCCCCAAAACGCCCTTCCTAGGGCCACATTGGTCCTTCTAGGGACCCAGGAGGGGGTCCCGGGTTGAAACACGGGACCCCACGAACGTCCGGCCGTAGGATTTTCGGCCACTTCGAATGTCCGATTATTCTAACATTCAGCCGTTCAAGTATTACCGAACGTTTGGAAATCCACAAACGCATGAGGATTTCCGAAAATAGGTCTGCGAGTTTGGAAGACCGATCTATTTTGTCCCATCATTACTGTACATCAGATTTAATGTTAATAGATGGATGTTCGATGGTAAAGTATATCTAATATGTAAAGTCAGACTTACCTACAATAGAAAGTCAACCAGGAATGTCAGGAGGTTAAATGCTATTGTATGGCCTACTTTATTTTTGGTTTTTGAAAAATACTAACCGCCCTAGAGTCCCACACTAACTCTCTCCGCTCCCTGCAGCCTCGGTCTTGTTTAAACTCTGGCAATCGCCATTTATGGTGCTCTGTCATTGCGGAATACCAGGAAGGTGAGTCTGTACAAACGGCCTATTTCCATGCATTATCGTTCCCTTTCAGCTTATTTCACTCAGCACTGTCAGTTTTGACACTTTCAACTTATGAACTAATGGATTTCACAAATATACTGATACACGTTTGTAAGTGCTACCAGTAATATGAGTGCGAGTCAGTTTCCCAGACTGGTGAGTAGGAAGGTATGCATGCATTACACAGCTCCAAAAACAATATTTAATTAAAGGGGAAGTTCAGTGCAAATACATATACCTTAAAAAAAGAGAAGTATTTTTCCATCCTAATGACCTTAATCTGCCCATTCAGTGTATAAATAAATGCTTCTCAAATACTGACTTCCTGTTTGCAGGACCCCTATTAGAGACCATTATGGTCTTGCCCTTGACTCAGCGCCTGGGTTGATACAGTTGCTCAGTAGAGATCTGAGCATCTTTGACCCATCCAACAGCCAATCAGTAGAAATAACTGTTAGGAACATTCCAAGGTAGTGTACATTCTGGGAAGAAGAAGGACCGTTAGAACCTGAAATGTAAGCGCACTAATGTCAACAGCAGGGTTTAAATTCAACTGATTTTTCTAAATTGAAGAGAATATATAATAACTAGGTGTGCATAATGTAAACTTTAAGGGAGATTCAATAAAAGTTCTTATTGTTAAAAATGGTGCTAATTTTGCTCCAACCAATCATATCTTATTTAATGGATAAGCACACTCAAAATACGTTTAAATGGAAGCTGTATGCCTAACTTACCTTTTTTTTTTCTCTAGGTGTCTTCAGAGCCTTACTGTGCCTCAGTAAAGTGCTGGCCATCTTGGGTTATGTTTTCAGTCAGGTAAGCTCCTCCCCTCTAGAATTGGTGGACCTCGTTCCAGGCTTGGGTCCATAAATCATGTTGCAGTTACCTCCATGCTCGCTCGCGAGAGTGACGTCACGACACGTGCAACGTGATGTGCATGAGTGGCGTCATCACGCCGTGCACGCTTGTAACAGCGCAAGCATGGAGGTAACTGCAACATGATTTATTGAACAATTAAGAATTTTTTTTTTAAAAAAGTCTAAAATTTTCAATATTCCTAGTAATTTAGAATCTATTTCTAGAAATTTTTAGAGATTTCTAGAAAATCTCTAAAAAATATCGGAATGCCAAAACAGGAAGTGCATGAATTTTCCTATTATGGACGATGTTTTTTTTGAGATTGTGGGCATTGATATATGTTCCCCAGACCATTTCCCAGGTCCCTGAGCCCTTTACAGTAAGTTAACATTGATGTCTCAATTAAATAGGTCTGCTTGAGGATTTTTTTCTGAAAACCCGCGAATCTGCAATTGGAACGAATTTCAGTGAGTTTGGCCAATCTCTTTTGATGGGGCACATTTAGGACAAATAGTTCTTGAGGCCACTTCTTGTGGCTAATACATTGAAAATCACTCAAACACCAAACGCCAAATTCACAAGCAAACCTAAAGAAATAAATATGATAGAGGGTAGTTTTCCCATTTCATCCAGGTTTTACACAGACTTAAAGGATAATTATACCTCCTCATCATTCCTCTTCCTCCATTCTTCCATTAAAGGATACTTTACAGAAGTCCTGCACCACTTTCTTAAAGATTCCTTCAGCGCTGTGGTCCAATCCTCCCCATTGACACTGTGATTGACAGTTTGTGTGGCAGCCAATGGGAAGACTCTGCAAGGAGGCATGTCTTCCAATTGGCTGCCTCACTGATAGACTTCTGTAAAGTATCCAGAGGTGAGGACTTTGCGTTTTAGGTCCTCACCCTGGGTACTTTACTTTACAGGAATGGATCGGGGAAAAGGTGAGTATGATTGTCCTTTAAGCTTCTGACTATTATTGCTGTGATGCTGTTCATTAAGACAGGGTTTCTCAAAGTGAGTCCCGGGACACAACAAGGGAGGCAAAAGATTACACTGAGATGCTCCTGGTCTGCAAAAAGCATGGTGTAAAAACGTATGTATCTTCAAATTGGCTGAACGGATTTTGATGGGAGATGGCTTGTTTTAAAGATAGAATCATGGCCAATAACAACACTTTTGGGGGTGCCCTTTATTTCACCCTTTGACATGGTCAGTGGTGTAATTTGGAATCACTGGGCCCTCCAGCCAAACTATGATAGGCCCTTATCCGTGCTTCATCTACAGTGATTTTCTGAGAGGAGGCTATAACTGCCATAGGAAAAATAAGAAGATGGGGCCCCCTGGGGTTGCTCCCCCTGCTCCTCTGGTAGTTATGCCCCTGGACATGGTACACACAAGTCTATTTTGTCTGACAGACTAACAATCAATAAGCAAATTGGTTGTCTGCTGAAAATAATGTGTCACCAGCGATATTTCACCACAACCGATTGCACTGCCTATTGAAGACTGTGCAATCTGGTTAAATATATCAACATGTCCTATAGAATTTTCATAGGCTATTGGTCATTTGCAGCAAAGACTTCCAACAAAATGACAACCATATAAACTGAGTTATTACACCACCTGTCCTTAGACTTCATTGATAACTGATATAGTCCACGTGGAAAGTCACCCTGGTAGATTTCCTCAGTAGAATGTTTTGTGTATTTACTTCCCCTGTAAGTTTTGATCTACATCATATAGAGTTGCCCTGGACAAAAGGTGGTCCTGCATTAGGAGGCCTCTTCAAATTACTGTAACCAGCTGTACAGACGATCCATAAAGCCTTACTTGGACTAAAACAGGAAAAAGATAATGGATAATTAATTTGGCTTAAAGAGCCAATTTCCTGTTCTTTCTATTTCTTCTTCTTCTTCCATTTTATTCTTCCGCTTTTTTGGGCTGTATCTCTTCCCACAGTTTTTAAACTAGAGACATGAAATTCGGTACAGACGTGCGGGGTATATAGGAGAAGTGTGCTGTTATGTAACTAAGGAATCCGCAGAAGCGTTATGCGTTATTGGCGAAGTTCGGTATTTTTTCCCCATAGTCTATAATGGTAACAATCTTCAAATATGGATATTTAAAAACAGTTTGTTTCATAGTTATAAAAACAAACGCTGATACCCCCAACCCCCCACACAGACACAGATATTCCCCCTACTGACCTACCTTTCCATTCCCATGGAACCATACAGGGTAACAATAGTCAAAAAATAATTTTGTTCAATCATCAATAAAAGTTAGTTATATGGTTATACATGCAAAAACACATACCCCCAACCTCACACGGGAACACACACACCTACTGACCTACCCTTCCATTCCTGTGGCAGCCATACTTAAAGGGTAAATAAAGTTAAAAAAATAATTTGATTTATCCTCAATAAAAATTAGTTATATGGTCATAGATGTAACCCCCTCCCAACCTCACCGGGTACACACACCTACTGACCTACCCTTCCATTCCTGTGGCAGCCACACCTTTTAGACAAATTTTGACTAATCATTAAAAAAGTTTTTTTTTTTTAACTCCCAACCTGACACAGGTACACACACCTACTCCCTCCATTACTGTTGAAGCCATACTCAAAGGGGAACTGTGGTCTACAAACAATGAAAGAACATTTTTCTACCTTTAAAATGAGCCATTAACCACCTCTCTACATGCTCCACAGCCCAAGATATAAAGAAATAATTGACCAGAAAGTTAATGGGTGGGAGGCTGACACGTAACATTCCTCCTCCTGCTCCTCCACCTCGTCGCGGGCAAGCACAACCTCAGACTTCAGTGACAGGACATGAGACAGGAAGTCCCTCCTTTCCCTGCTGTGTGAAGTGAAGATCCTCACAATGAAGGTAAGGGAATCTTTAGCTCTACTCCCTCACTATGTAAAAACAGCCTTTTCAGGCAGAGTTCTCACTCTACCTGAAAATGCTGTTTTCACACAGTTTTCTGTAGGGGGGGGTCTGAGTGGCCCACGGGACCCACGAGTGGGTGGGGCCATGGCACCCGTGAGTGGGCGGGGCCACATGGGGTCCATGAGTGGAGGGTCCATGAGTGGGAGGGACAAGGGGGGCTTGCAAGAGGAGTGGGCTGCAAGGGGAGGAGGAGACACAGGACAGATTGACTGTCATCCACTGACATGGTTTCAGAGCTGGAAGCAGGGGACCTGGTGATGCTGCTGCCATATTACACACAAAAATGTTAATATCTTCAAAACAATGCAAAATAAACAGTGACAGTAAATTGCAAAAGTTTTCAGGAGAGCAATTTCTTTCAATTTACCTAAAGTCATTCCCCTTTAAAGGGTAACTAAAGTCAAAAAACAAATTTTAAAAATGTAACCCCCCAACTTGACACAGGTACACACACCTAATGATCTACTTATCCATTTCTGTGGCAGCCATACTTAAATGGTAACTATAGCCTAAAAACAAAATTTGACTAATCATTTAAAAAGTTTGTTTTTTCAACCCTCAATCTTACACAGGTTCATGAGCTACCCATTCATTCATGTGGCAACCATATTTAAAGGGTAAGTAAAAAACAACAATGTCCTCATGATTGCCATTATTGAGTTTTAAATCTGCAGCACAAACACACACATTCCCTTCCAAAAATGCGGCCTTTCAAGCCATATCCAAAGTTTATACTTAAACTTTCCCTTTCTAGTTGCAATTTGAAGGCCCAAGCTAGAGGAACTAGAAAAAACATGTTTTATAAAACCAAATTCCTTTGCTTTACTACAATGAATCTTACAATTCAAAAAAGTAAAAAAATGATAGCAGAAAGAAGTGAAGACAGTTAATAGTCAATTAGTGGAGGACGAACCAATGTATCTGAAGTTGTAATGAGTTCCAGAGGAGGAGGAGATCATCATTAACCTTTCTCTTGCTCTATATGTAATGAAGGCAAACTGCATCCTGCTGATAACTTGCTCATCAAGATGCAAATAAGAGCAGATCTATAGAGCATGATTGGATAAAGCAGGTCTGTCAAGCACAGTTATCATCTGTGTTGGATAACTAAATCCATTACAAAACCTGATGTGGCAGAATTTACATCTACGTGATCTTCATCAGGATTAGAACAGGAGGCTGTTTAAAAACAAAATGATTTGAAGCTAATTTTACTAGGAAGATTAACACCTAATGTGGCCATAGTCAGACAGGGGAATTTACCAGGGAGCACTGCGTTCTCGCAGCTCTCTTTTCTTCTTTTACAGTCGCGCTAACTGATTTATGATTGGTTAGTGCGACTTTAAGCCTCAGTTTGCGGGGGCTGCGCGAGAACCAGAAGAAACTCTTGCGCAGCCTTCTCAAACCTATTTACCAGAGGCTGGCGTTAAATACTTATGTGCGGGTGATATTCACCCAGAGCCGAGCAGCCTCTGTTAAATCCGATATGGTAGATTTGCCCAGAGAGCTTGTGGCTCTAGGTGAATCTCTGTGAAGGTATCTGTGAATTTTCAAAAATTGTTTTGTTATGTCTACGGTCTCTGAGGTCTCTGTTCATATTTTTGGAATCATATAGAGCTTACCTGTACTTTGCAACAGAATATGCAACAGGAAAAAACTGCTGCACTGAAATTTAGAAGCATCTAACGGTTAATGTTTATTAGAGGATCAACACATCCACTGCACTACAATTGAACTTTCTAGTATTCAAAATGCTCCCACTGAAAAAGTCGTTCAGGGGCTCAATGGCATCATTCTGGCCCTTGTCTAGAATTCGCATTGTTGTGTAAAATTTTTTGCCTTCTAATAACGGACACTATAATGTGCAGAATGGAAAAGTTAGGGCCATGAAACATAAACCTTTTCACTGAAAACAGATTAGAATAGGGCTGCTTGTAGTGGGTGGCACAGTAATGTGTAGCAGTTAGCACATTTACTTGAATGGAACTACAATTGACCTGTCATGGTGGTTACCATTTTTAAAGAATAATATATGAATATTTATGGGAATTTTAAAGGGGTGTTTTGTTTGGTGACAATATGCCTTTAATGTGCTTTAGAGATCTTCAATAAATGCTTTAGTTCAGTTGGAACCATATAATCACGAACAGTGTTGTCAAGCAATGAAGCTCTCCTTGAATTACTTAGATAACAAAAGGACAATTCGGAGGCCCTTGATCTCATCTCAAATGAAGCAATAAACCTTGTAATGTAACCTCCTCAGCTGTGTGCTCAGTGCTGGCATTACTTGTCATCTAGCCATATAGTGACATGAAATCTCCCCTTTCAGCAGTTTCTAGAAATAGGGGCAAAGGGTATTTACAGTTTACATTATTAAGCTAGAAGGAGGGCAGAAGAGCAAAAGATATTTTCAATACATTTTAACACTTAATTAAAACAAATTTGCTATTTAAACAAAATGTTTTCTTGCAGTTAAAGCTATGTTAATATGACTAGCCAACAAATAACTAATTGTAATGTATTTCCTGTAAGGCTAGGTACACACCAGCTGATATTAGTGGTGTATTTCAGACTCTTCTATAGTCATTTGTCTCTAAAGGTAGCCATGATTATAGGGACAGATAGTGGATCCAACAAGATTGGTTAATTATTGGTTGATCTATCCCCAGTCTAAAGGTGTGTATAAACGGGAAGATGTTTTGGCCCGTCTGACCAGTCGATGCCAAAACATCAACAGTTGTGGCAAATGTAGCCACTTACGAACATTTGTTGCGAAGACCGCAGGATCAGTCAAGATTTCCTGCCGTCTAGTCCGATCATTCTTATGTCTAATCTGGCCATAAAAAACGATCGGACCCCGGACAGTCTTGGACATGTACTACTACAGGCAACAGAACATTTTAAAATATTGGTTGGTCGACACAAAATATCTACTTGCGTGTACACAGCTTTATTATTTCTGCATATTTCATTGTGGCAAATGATTGTTTGATAGAGTTTTTACTCCCAATCGATCATATTGTGGGTAGGTAGCAAAATGGGCCTAGGAACTGCTCATGTTCATTCATTGTAACGGTTTACACGTTCAGCTGACATTACTATGCAAGGGAATTTTTTGCAGGAAATGACACAAAAGAAACCTTTTCACTATTGGGGAGATGCAGTTCAGATCTTGGTAAAATGAGTGTAAAGTCCACGTTACTTAATGTAATACGGTTTTCAAAATATTTTTGGATGTTGCATAATACAGGATGCAGTTAGGTTTGAGTTAGTATCTCAAAGTTTAACCCCTGGTCCCCTGCACTGCCCCGATTACATCATTGTGGGAGTCTCGTCAGTGACGTGGAGTTACATCACCCCCTATATGTGTTTGGATTATAGATCATTCATTCTGTAATAGAGGAGAGTAAAAAATTTGAACTTCATAAGTCTATGCTTATCTATGCTGCACTTGTGTCATTGCCTTGGTGGTGCCATTACTTGTTCCTTGGTGTGGGAGGGGTTTGCCAGAAATCATTGGTGAGTGGAAAAAGTGAACAGGGCACATATTTTTAATTCAGGTTAGCCCTGTTCACCGTTGGAACGTTACCTTCTACATGAAAGAGAATGTTCTGGCTTTTAAAAGATGTTTCATAAACAGTTACTGGTAATGTTTTCGATTTTTTTTTTTATTATAAATTATATACTATTAATACTACTATCTAAAATGCCTTTAATTGGTTTTATGATGTAAGAGTTTACCCTGGTTCTTTAAATATTAGGTTTGTTCATGTAAATGGGGAAATGAAACATGATTAACATGAGATTCATTTTGGCTTGGGGTGGTACAAGCAAGTTGATGTTCTGGCCCAATCAACTTTCACAGCTGATTACTCCTAATTTATAGGCAAGATCAGTTGGTCCAAGTGATCGTTTTTATATCGCAGTCAGTCCCACATAATCAATCACATTGTTTGCCAGGTTTAATTTTGCAAGTTTTCAGACATACAGTAAGTAATGTATGTTATATGGGCGTTATGAATAAAGGCAGGATAATGGGTTCATGCATTTCTATTCAAAATCAAATCATAGAAATCAAAGACATTAATGTTTACAAAAATGGAATAGTTACAATCATCCAGAATAGCTAAAATGTATATTTAACACCCTGTGAGTAATTACACCATATACGTATATATTGTAATAATACCTATAGGAATTCTGTAGATTCATTGGATGAAGCATTAATTGGGACCACACCTGGTGGTTTCTCTATATTCAGTAATGCTGCTCAGTATTTATTAGGGGTGTGTTCTGCTCCTTCTCTACGTTATTGTGAGCTTCACATTTGCATAAATGGTCAACAAGTGGCCCCCTATGGTGGAGCAAATTATTACTTGTCACTGGGACCCTTCTGAGACATTGATTAGATTTTTATTTTAGCTATAGCCACATCGCAGGTTAATTAGAATAGAGACATTGGTAGCCACAGGAACACTTACCAGCTACAATTGGCTCCTGTCAGCTACTAGAAATCACACTCTGCATTACTGGCTGGAGGAAATATTTGTCTGTATAGAGGATTATAGTCCAATTAATTTATCTAATTTTATATGACAAAGAAAAAGTGTTAGAGTTAATGTAACAGGATTTCTGCAATATTATCCCCAAAATGTAATCTGCTATTAATGTCAAATCCAAATAAACCCTCCTTTTCCTTTATTAACTGGGAAATACAAAAAAAATCTAACCTGACATGGTCTCATGGCAGGAGCCATTACACTATTATTACTCTCTGTACTAATCGCATGCAGAGTTGTACCCTGTCTTATTCAGGCCCAACAGATGTCTGTTCCCAGGAATGCAATGTCTTGCCTGAGGTCACAGAGAACCGAGCTATTGACAGAAATCGAACCCGGGACTTTCTTAGCCGAGGGTATTTATTCTACTGTATTGGCACCTGCATTTTACATTGTAAACGTGTTTGAAACAGAAGCTTCTAAACATTTGTTCTTGTATGTTTTCCACCCGCTGGAGCCCAATTAACCATGAAATTGTCTAGAAGGGAAGGGTGAAGAGTAAAAGGAGAGGGATTCATTGTTCCATAAACATGTTTGTATGTATATACATTTTCCAAAACAACAGACAGACTACTGACCCTATCAGTAGTCCCACCAAGCGAGTCGGCCATAAAATCACACGATGGGGCTGAAATTTCCTTTGCATCTAATCTATTTTTAGTCCAATATTGGGGAAAGAATTGGATGCAGTGAAATTTTCATAACGGTCGTAACTGAAATGTTGCCCGTTTAGGCAGAAAGACAATTTCTGATGCTACCGAGTGTACATATATTGCTAGCAAGGATTAAAAAGGGAAGTGGACGTTTTTTATTTGGGGGACTAGAGGCCAGTTAAATGGACTAAACATTTTACTTGTCTGAACAAGGTCTTGTTTCTGTTATTATGTGGAAGATGTGAGACTATTATACAACGGTCCACACACAAATCTTGCCAGTATGGTGCAGCTGCCTGGGACATTGTGGGACTTATGCAATGTGTATGGACCAAGATAATTACTACCATGAACATAGCAGAAGAGAAGGCCATCTATTGATTTTGCCATTTTTTTCCAGCTTATGTTAATGAGCAGTTAAGGAGATGGGTGGGTTAAGGTCTCTTACCTCTACACCTAAACATCATGAATTGTAGTGTAGTTCATTGAAATAGTTACCTTATCACCAGTGATACCAGATCAATTCCAATTCAAACAAATGTATTAATGTGCTATCAACCCTCAGGCAGCTTATGAAACATTATCAATGACTCCATTTCCAACATTGAGAAAACATGTGCCCACTGCCCCCTACACCTCTTACTGCTCAATTAGGTTACCAAAATGATGGTAAGTTCTGGAAAACCTGCATGAGATAAAGGGTGATTAAAGTAGAACCTTTAAAGTGAACCTTCTACTCTCGGTTTTAACACATGAAATCCTTCTGTCATTTCTGTAGCAGAGTGGATTACGTCCTGCCCACGCATGCACACATGAATGTGCTCTCTGGACCTCCTGGTTTACTTCAAGTGAGAGAATCTGAGCAGCTTTCAATTGTTTGCTGCAATTATCTTTAAAGAATTGGGTCACTGCTGACATGCAGTCTTATAATAAGTAAACTACATCCTACTAGTGGAGCGTGGCTATATTCAGTGTCAGACTGGACCACAGGGTCCAAAAATACAGGGCAATCCCCCGGTGGGCCAACAGTCCATTCCCCCAAGAAAACAGAGAAAAGGTCTACATTTTAACTACAGAGCCAAAGTGACTTGTTAATAAACAATAGGAGTCAGTAGGAGAAAGATATGTAAATGAGTGATAATATAGATATGAAATGCTAAGGGGGCCCTAAACTAATCCTGATGGGCCCCTGATCTCCGATTTCCTGGTGGGCCCCAACAGTCCAGTCTGACACTGACTATATTGTGATTCATTTTAACAATTTCACTGAACTGTTTGGAGGACAAGAATAAAGAAGAAGTGGGCCTGCAGGGTTTTATAAACATTTCTAAAGTAAGATCTCCCACTCCTGCAATTAAGGGGTAAGGAATGGAGCTTACAGGTCAAGTGTAATTCCTTAAAGTTGGAAGAAAAAATGTCATGTAAATTTCCAGGAAATCCCCCAAACTGCTACCAGCATCTAAATTTAAAGGGCACACAAACTTACTTAAAATTGGGTACCAGCAAATACGGACCCAACCTATTGCTGTGCCTGCTCATCCAATCTGCACCCCATCCATTTCTGCATGTGTGCAACCTGCAACCACTAAAAATAATTAAGTACTTTAAAGACCTTAATAGCAGGTACCTGTGGAAACCCAACTCATTGCAGGTCTCTATGACACCTTCCGCAGCTACAGCATTTACATTGTGTGACGAATAATTATATTTGTGCTAATTTTGTCTGGAATCAGAAGCATCCAGCATCTCCCAGAATCCCCAGAGTTTAGCAACTGGTAGATTTCTAGGGTTAACCTTTCCTCCTTACTCAGGTTGGGGGTCCATAGCCTCTTCATTGTGTTCTCTAAAGTCCCTAGCTATTGACATTGATGGACACAGGCTCACAGAGAGGGTTGATGAGGTGGTCTGAATCCCCCTTCCAGTTGTGCATCTGTTTTTCTGTTATTCTGATAATACAATAGATGAACAGGCCTCACTGCAGAGGCAGATCTGGTCTGCGCACAATGACAATTCCATGGGGGGAATTCCTGGGCTGGAAGATTATTTTCCAGCTTGCTTGCTTTTGTTTGTAAGTGTGTGTGTTTTTGTTAATTTACCTTTTAAATTCTGCATAGGATGCATACAATTCCCTAGGGGGGTTGGGCGTGATGAGGGGGAGAGAGACAGCTGTGAGGAGGAAACTGTCAATAGAGAGTATAAGACAGTAAACCAAGAAAGATCAAGCAGTGGGCGAACTCTCTGTGACTCTCTTACCAAATAAATCAAATGAAAACCTAAAAAGATTTAAGGGCATGTTTATAAAAGGGGAAATAGACATTGCGATGGAGCTTACACCTTCTTCTTAATAAAGCGTCAAAATGTCAATACATTGTTTTTACACTGTACTGTCAGGGGTTCAGGGTTATTTAATAAGAGGTGCAAAAATGTACCCATGCTGTTTGCAGCAACCAATTAAATGATGCCTTTTTACTGGTCTACAACATTTGGCAAAATCTGATTGGTTGGTTCAGATTATCAGCAACACATTTTTGAGGTGGTATTTATAAAGCTTCAGAAACCAAATTTTGGAAAAATTGTACACAGAAAATTGGTTACACTTTGCCACATATAGACAATAATACTGTGCTCAGGGGAGATGCCCATCCTGCCCTATCCAAACGCCAGGCAATATGGTAAAATCTACAGTGTTAAATCCTACTAGTCTAATGCCGGACATACACTAGGTAGACTTCAGATAGATTAAATGTTTGTTTGTAGGCCAACGTCTAATCTGTCTAAATACAGTATTAAGATATATATTTTTGTTTGATTAGGCTACATGTTTGGTTGAGGGTGAATATGACCTTTAATACAGACGTCACACACTCTGGAAAAAACAAAGAAAGGCTGTGGCATATACACACAGATGAGATTAAAGTTGATTAACTTAATTTTCTGTTCCTTGTGAAGGTTCTCATTCATCCAGGTCATGGTATATCTGTGAAGGTTCTCATTCATCCAGGTCTGTTATATCTGGAAGGTGCTCATTCATCCAGGTCATGGTATATCTGTGAAGGTTCTCATTCATCCAGGTCATGGTATATCTGTGAAGGTTCTCATTCATCCAGGTCATGGTATATGTGAAGGTTCTATTCATCCAGGTCATGTTATATCTGTGAAGGTTCTCCTTCATCCAGGTCATGGTATATCTGTGAAGGTTCCATTCATCCAGGTCCATGGTATATCTGTGAAGGTTCTCATTCATCCAGTCATTGTATTCGTGAAGGTTTATTCATCCAGGTCATGGTATATTGTGAAGGTTCTCATTCATCAGTCATGGTATTCTGTGAAGGTTCTCATTCATCCAGGTCATGGTATATCTGTGAAGGTTCTCATTCATCCAGGTCATGGTATATCTGTGAAGGTTCTCATTCACCCAGGTCATGGTATATCTGTGAAGGTTCTCATTCATCCAAGTCATGGTATATCTGTGAAGGTTCTCATTCATCCAGGTCATGCCATACTTGTATTCAATTAGATCAACTGGACTTGAAGTTTAGTTCTTGAAAGAGTTCAAGAAATTTTCTGTTAGAAAAGGATCTAGGACAGTGTTTTTCAACCAGGGGTCCCTGAGAGGGTGCATGGGGGTCCTCAATAGATTGACAGAAACTGTACAGATCCACCATTTTGATGGATACAGATGCATTTTTCTATAAATTTATCAATATTCTGTATTAATTATGTGATTGATGTATTGATGTCTGAGATTAAAAAAATGTTTTTTAATGTTTTTATGGAAGGGTTCCCCACATGCGGTGATCTGAGTGCATTTTTTTTAAAGGAGATATATTTATATTTGTATAAATTATGTATTTTGATAACTGAGAAAGAAAAATAATATATAATCATAATTTTATGTTGGGGGTTCCCTGAGACAGGAAAATAGTTTCAAGGGTTCCCCACAGATAAAGAGGATGAGAAACACTGATCTAGGAGTTCTAGTAAACTTAGGGACATATTTATAAACAATCGATATTTTCACCATTTCACTATCGCAGGACATCACAATGATAAATAGCGCTATTTTCACCTTATTTATAAAAACTATCGTTTTCGCTTTTGCCTTTGCGGAAAGGTATGAGGCGATGTGTGGCGATAGTTTTCACCTTATTCATTGCGTTAAGTGTGGTATCACTGCGAAAAGAGAGATTGCTCTCTGTGTAATTTCAGAGCTATTTTTGTCACTTTATTTATTTAAAGCTATTTATAAATAAGTGAATTTTCGCCTTTTTGCCCCATTTCTCCCTTTTGTTGCATTTTTTGCAGTTATCAGAATTTTCCCCAAACATCTTTACTTATTGGAATGTTCCATTAACATGACTATTCCTTACACTATATCTGTTGTATTCAATTAGATCAACTGGACTTGAAATGTAGTTCTTGAAGACGTTTCGCTAGTCATCCACGCTTTCCTCAATTCAGAATGACTTTACAAGAATCTGTGGCAATTATGTACCCTGGAAAATCCCAATTACATTCACAGCCGAGTGTTTAAGGGTGTGATTAAATAGTGGCTAAGTTGTTATGGAACGCCCGAGTAAGGTGTTAAAACAGCATTGTACATGGCAGACAGTTTGGTGTCGAACCCCCCCACCTCTATTTAGGCTTGGTTTCTTTATTTTCACAAAATGGCCTCCTTAACACCTCTCTTGAACCAGTCACTTTCCTTCGCCAGTATGTTAACATTACATCTTCAAAGTTATGTCCTTTATCCTTAAGATGCAGATACACGCTGAGTCCTGACCCAGGAATTGGCTCTTCTGTGCTGGGCCATACGTTGTGCAGTTGCTGTTTGGTCTCCCCCACATACAAATCAGAGCATTCTTCACTGCACTGCACTGCATATATGATGTCGCTTTTCTTGTGTTTTGGTATTGGGTCTTTCGGATGTACCAATTGCTGCCTCATTGTTGTTGTTCGGTTTAAAGCAGACAGGATACGATGTTTTTTGAAAATTCTTCTTAATTTCTCGGAGACCCCTGCTACATATGGGATGACCATTTTCTTCTCCTCTGTCTTCTTTTCCCCTTCACTGTTGGTATTCGTGTTCTTTTCTTTCCTTCTACTTCTTTTGACAAGGGCCATCTGGATATCCACAAGTTTTAAGGGCTCCTCTGAGATGTTTCATTTCTTTAGCCTTCGCCTCTGTGCTTGGGATGTTTCTCGCTCTGTGTTGCAGGGTTCTGATGACCCCCAGCTTGTGATCTAAGGGTGGTGGGAGTCAAACATCAAATAGATCTGTGTGTGTTGGTTTTCTGTAAACCTCTACTTCCAGTTTACCATTTTCCTTAACTTCTACCAAGCAGTCCAAGAAAGCCAGTTTGTTGTTTTGTACCTCTTCCCTTGTGAATTTAATGTTTTTGGTCCACCGCATTAATGTGTTCTGTGAAAGCTTGTACTTCCTTCTGGTGGATTTTAACCCAGGTGTCATCAGGGTGGGGGGGTTCGACACCAACTGTCTGCCATGTACAATGCTGTTTTAACACCTTACTCTGGGCGTTCCTATAACACCTCTTAGCCACTCTAATCACACCCTTAACACCTGGCTGTGATATGCTAATTGGGATTTTCCAGGGTACATAATTGCCACAGATTCTTGTACAAGTCATTCTGAATTGAGAAAGCCAGTCGGATGACTAGCGAAACGTCTTCAAGAACTACATTTCAAGTCCAGTTGATCTAATTGAATACAACAGATATACCATGACCTGGATGAATGAGAACCTTCACAAGCATATTCCTTACACTGCTCTATGGTATGTTCCCATATTAATGGAACTGGTTTGGTAATTAGCTGCAGTTTGCTGAAAATAAACAATACTAAAAAATGTCCTATTAATAGAATAGAGAAAATTCGCCTTTTGAGTTTTACACTATTTACCATGTCCTATTAATAAAATAGAGAAAATTCGCCTGGGTGAGTTTTACACTATTTACCATGTCCTATTAATAAAATAGAGAAAATTCGCCTGGGTGAGTTTTACACTATTTACCATGTCCTATTAATAAAATAGAGAAAATTCGCCTGGGTGAGTTTTACACTATTTACCGCATCCTATTAATAAAATAGAGAAAATTCGCCTGGGTGAGTTTTACACTATTTACCATGTCCTATTAATAAAATAGAGAAAATTCGCCTGGGTGAGTTTTACACTATTTACCATGTCCTATTAATAAAATAGAGAAAATTCGCCTGGGTGAGTTTTACACTATTTACATGTCCTATTAATAAAATAGAGAAAATTCGCCTGGGTGAGTTTTACACTATTTACCATGTCCTATTAATAAAATAGAGAAAATTCGCCTGGGTGAGTTTTACACTATTTACCATGTCCTATTAATAAAATAGAGAAAATTCGCCTGGGTGAGTTTTACCCTATTTACCATGTCCTATTAATAAAATAGGGAAAATTCACCTGGGTGAGTTTTACACTATTTACCATGTCCTATTAATAAAATAGAGGAAATTCACCTGGGTGAGTTTTACAATTTTTACCATGTCCTATTAATAAAATAGAGGAAATTCGCCTTTTGAGTTTTACACTTTTTATTATATCTTTGGCTGAAAAAAACCACCACATGTGTTAGGCTATTTTTAAATAACAAAGATAGGTGTTCAGTGTGTATTAACCAATTTAATACTACTTTGAAATAACTTTTTAATAACTTTGATGAAAGGAAAAGTTGAAAGTTTAAAAAAATTGTGGTAAAGGCTGGTGGGAAAATAGCAAAAATAATGTCCCCTTTATAAATATGTCCCTCAGACCCCCATTTGACTTTATTGGTAAATAAAGAAAATTGTAACCTTAAAGAAAAAGAAAAACTTTAAAAAGCAAAAAATAAACCTTAAAAAAGCGAAATCTCAGATCGTATTACAGTAAATGCTGGGAAATAGTCTAACACCCCCCTGAGTACTTATTAGTATTAAGAAACACTCCATAATGTACTGACACCTCCATGGACCCATTGGCAGGCTAAATAAATGGCCACTTATGCGTTTTCGCCACCTCAGACTTGGCGAATTGGAATGGCTAAACTTAACGCAAAAATCCACTTCGCCATTTTAGAAATATGCTTGACAGGTTACCGTAGCGATGTATGGCGAAAAGCGAAATGTAGCGGTAATGACCTTTCACCACTGGTTATCACTGCGAAAGGCGAAAAGGTTGCGTTAAAGAAGGCGAAAAGTTTAATGTTTATAAATTTGCCCCTTAGGGGCAAATTTATAAAGGTTCTTTAACTTTTTGCCGCCGTTATCGCCACCACAAAAAGTTATCAGTGGTGAAAAGCCATTACCACTGCAATCAACATTTATTAATAAAACGTCGATAAGTGTGTTCGTGCTTTAAGTTCTGCCATTTAAAATCGCCAAGTAAACATGTAAGTTCCCATATATCTAACCTGCTTGGGTCCTTGAAGGTGTTAAGACATTGTGGAGTGATTTTTAATACTAATAAGGATCATGGGGGGGTGTAATACTGTAATACGATTTCTGATTTTACTAAGATCGCTTTTTTACCTTTGTTTGCAGCCATTTTCTCTCTTCACCGCAATGCCGGACTTAATGCAATAAATATGGCGATGAGGCCTAGGAATGTGCACGGATTAACTTTTCTTTGTTTGTATAAATGTTTGACCAGATCAGTAACAGAACCTTAGGCAGTGCTTCCACCGTCCTATTGCAGATAGCAAAAATAGTGATCATTTATAAATATTCCCTTTAGTTTTATCAAACAGTGGCAGGGGTTAAGAGTTGTTACAAATCCCTGTGTGCATACAGCATGATAATCTTGGATAGGGTCAGCCTTTTCTGACAATTCAGTAATTGCTTCAGACTAAAGACAAGAGGTGGTTGAGGTTTCAGTTGGTAACTGGGCACTGTGGGAGACCTGCTTTGGGCACCAAAATGGCCAGAACAGGCCCCAATTCTGCACTTTGTGTGCAGATGAAAGACCACATTTTTTGATGTTTCCCTACTTGTCTGTCCTGTTGATTCAGTTGACTCACTAGTGGTACTTTCTATCCACAACTGTTCCTTCCTTATCAGTAAGCTACATTTAACCTGATTAGCAAACTCCTCTTTTGTTCTAGTTTCTTCTGCTCGGTGGCCAATGGTAGTTTAATGTACTTTACTGGTACAGGCAAATTCTCCTTTTGTTTTACTTTTCCTTGCCAGACACTTTTTATTTTCCTCTCCTGGTAATGTGCAGGTGAAAGCTCCTTTTGTTTGCCCTGCTTTTCTGTCAACTTTAATTCTCTTTGTTTTACAGACTTGGTTGGTGCAGTTTTCATCCACCGGGACTTTATTCTGCTTCCCTGGTTTTACCAATCCTTTCTTAGTCATATTAAATGTGTTCTGCTGTACAGGCTCCACTAGTGCTTTCTTACTACAACAGATACTTCCTTGCCTTACACTTTAACCATTGCCATTTTAACTGTTTTTTTCTTCTGATACCTTCATTAGTTTTAGTTTTTCCTGTTTATCTGTTGGAGCAGGTTTTTTTTTCTGCTGTTGTGGCTAAACTGGCTAAGTTTAAATTGGATTTTAGGCCTTTTGGGTGGAATTTTCTTTACTTGTTATTTATAAGGTTTAATTTATCCTTTACAAATGGTTTTGGTAAAAGCTGACTTCACATTCTATCAGGTCCTCTAATAGAATACAACTATAAAAAATATACTACAACTTTGAGGTATCTTGGTGTCTCTGTAGTTACAAATATACAAAGTTAACATTAACTAATTAAACTAAAATAGATGTCAAAAATATATTTCTGAAATAAGATGCTGTGATAGTTAATATGTAAAGTTTATATGTAATGCAGTGAAAGGATCATTTTCGTTGGACCGTTCCAGCAGATGTGATAAATAGCAGAGTGTTCTAGAAAAGTTTCTAAAATGCAAAATTATTAAAAGTTACTTATATTAATACATATAGCTGTTGATCTGGGGATCCTTTCCGATTGCCATTTCCTATTAGGAAGAATTTGTCCCCCTTTTAAGCTGTTTTTTTTTTTTTGCTATCCTCTGGAGGATCTGTTGGACAAGATGGATGTGTGTCTTTATTCAACCTTGATTACCGTAATATGTTACTATGTAAATGGCAACTAAAACTCACATAGGCCCTTCCTTTCTTCCAAAATGCCACTTTAAATTCTTTTAAACACAGATTGTTTTTCTGCAATATAATATAAATCTATAAATTCTAAATTAAATCATTTAAAATAAAACACAGAAACATGCACTACCTGTGACGTTTCCCAAACGACCAATGTTACAGCTGCAAAGTCGATCGTATAGGGTAATCCGGATGGGGAACTTCACAGGAACATTGTAGGTAAGAACCACTAAGCAGGTAGAGGTTAAAGTCGATTAGATGTTTATCAGAATGAACGTCCAATCTGCTTTAACATTTAAATAGTGTATGGCAAGCATAAGCTTGTGACATGTGCTTGATTGGACATGACACTCAACAGCTTCATTTCATCCTGTATTATCAGATGGATGGATGAGTATTTATTCTCCCCACAGTCTCTCCTCTGCCATAGATGCCTGCAATGCTAATATCATGTCACTTCATTAGGACCTTTTACATCTCCCCGTTCCTTGACCTTGAAGGCAACAGTAAAAAAAATCTTTTGTTTTAGAATTTGTATGTAAGAGAGGAAATTAATACAGTCCTCACACCACCCTGAACAACTGCACAATGTTTAGCTTTCAAGATCATTTAAATGGATCCTATCACCCCACAGGCGATAACTGCCAATATGGTCATCCCTTATGTAGCAGGGGTCTCCGAGAAATTAAGAAGAAGTTTAAAAAAACACCATATCCCGGTCTGCTATAAACCAAACAACACACTGAGGCTGCAATTGGTACATCCGAAAGACTCAATACTTAAGCACAAGAAAAGCAACATCATATGCGCAGTGCAGTGCCCTGATTTGTATGAGGGGGAGACCAAAGTGCAACTGCATCAACGTATGGTCCAGCACAGAAGAGCCAAATCCTCTGGTCAGGACTCAGCCATGTACCTGCATCTTAAGGATAAAGGACATACCTTTGAAGATTGTTATGTTAACATATTGGCAAAGGAACGTGACTGGTTCAAGAGAGGTGTCAAGGAGGCCATTTATATGAAAATAAAGAAACCAAACTTGAAGAGAGGTGGGGGGGGGTTCGACACCAACTGTCTGCTATGTACAATGCTGTTTTGACACGTTACCTTGGGCAGTTTCGATAACACCCCTTAGGCTCAATGCATCCAAACCTTGCATTCAGAAGGTCCCTAACACCTGGCTGTGATATGCTAATTGGGACTTTCAAGGTTTCTTAATTGCCAACAGATTCTTGTACAAGTCATTCTGAATTGAGAAAGCCAGTCGGATGACTAGCGAAACGTCTTCAAGAGCTAAACTTTAAGTCCAGTTGATCTAACTCAATACAACAGATATAACAGTAAAGAAGGTCATGCACAGGTCGATATAGTTGACTGTGTTTGCCTTCCATTAAATAGAGTACCCTTTGATATTGAAGCAGATTTGAACAATCAAAACATTTTCCAACAATGCTGTCCACAGCTGCATTACCCTGAGCAGGTTTCAAGCTAAAATGGCACCATTTAAAAGTGTATGGACTTCTTGAAGGGTAACTTTGCCTCATCTTAATCTATAAATAAATACATGTTAGTAGCACTTACCTGGTGTGCATACCTTTAATCCAGTACTTCATTTTCTCAGGCTAAGCCTTCCCCCTCCCACTCTTATGATCAGCGGCGTAACCAGGAATTACTGCCCCCCCCCCCCAGTAAAACTGGGATAAGGGCCCTATGCGTGCTTCATCCACAGTGGTTTTATGGGAGGAGGCTGTATCTATCATAGGAAAAATAAGAAGTTTGCCCCCCCCCCCTGCTCCCCTGGTAGTTATGCCCCTGCTTATAATAAGGTTTGTACCTGTCACTAAACATTCTTAACATTTTGAGATACTATTTACATACAGTACCTATGCCTTATATATATATATATATATATATCATGTATAAACGGAGTTCTTTGTGACTTTTAATAACCTCCCTGTGTTGACCAGGATGTTCTGTTCTCAGGATAGAAGAGACATTTGCGATAAAACCCTATACAACCATAGATTCTTACTATTTACACAAACATGCTCTTTTAGGAAATCCGCACAGTATAATAGGGGCAAAATGATTTTCACCAGGGGGCCAGAAATTAACTTTGCATTGATAATCTGACATTTAAAATGCAGGATTCCCAACCCTTGGGTCATATTATGTTAGAAAGATGCATTATTAAATACGTTATATTGATCATAGTGTTTACTATACTGATCTCTGAACCAAACTACAGTTCACATCTGGTAAATTATTGAATAATGATATATTGTTTATACACTACATATGGTTAGTTCGATTTATGTTAGTCCCAAAGTAATTTGATTATTTCCTGCACAAAGTGTTACCTTTTTCTAAATATAATGTCTTTTGGGCATTAGGTAATTTTTGAAACACGCTTTAGGACCTCCTAAAAAACCTGTGATATATACATGATCATCTGACATCCTTGAAGGTCCATCATCTTTCTTGTGGTCCTCTGGGTTAACACCTCTTTTAAAGCTCTACATGCACTTCACAAGCTCGCACAGCCTCAAAGAAAGTGGCTCTGGTAGCAACCTTCAATGATTGGCCATTATGTCACTATCATGATTGACAGCTGCTACCAGGAAGTAACAGAAGAAGTGAGAAGCTGCCAGCAGGTGCAGGTATTGCACCCCATTCTGGGGTGGTCTCTCGCACTCCCACGAAACCACCCCAGACTCTAGTCTCCTCCCCGTTTATGCCCCCTTTTGCAGGCCACGCCCCCAGGATACCCTGGGGGTGCCCCTAACCCCACCTCCACCCAACCCTTTGGCAACTAGCCCCACCCTAAATGACATCATAGCTATCATGCCCCCTCACCATGCCATGTCTGTGATCCATCTACAGACATCCCACCCTGCCATTTCAGGTTTCTGGGCAGGGTGGGATGTCTGTAGATGGATCACTTTCTTGGGGGATATCCGATGATCACGTAAGTTACTTGAGGGTTTTGGGTAACCTAAATGTAAGTATACATTTATACATTTGATACACTACTAAAAGCGGAAAACCACAACAAGTAACAGACTACCTGCTAAAAACTGCGTGGGTCCCACACACAGTCAAACAAATGGGAAGAGGTAAAGCTTCCCAATCAGGGCAATACTAATAAAGAATAGCAGGATTATAGCCAGTAAAGGTCAATATTTATTACTAAATGTGTGTTGTGGCCCACTCTGAGGGCTGTTGTAGTCGGTGAGTTGGGAACCCTACGGGACGCTCAGAATTCATCTGTGCTTCATTCTTACCTTCTATGAGGAGTTCTCCCTTCACCCGTGTGGACGCAGGTCCTGGTCTGGGGTGAGAGAGTCTGTTGCTACTAACCTCGTGCTGGTTTTCACAGGCTGGTTACACAGGTATATATATTTTTATCTATCCAAGAGACTGAGGACTGTATCATATCTTTTATTGTTACTAATTCCATTCATTGTCTCTTTGTTTGTGGATATTTTTACAATTGTTGTTACCCAGATTGTTATGAGAACATACCCTTTAAATAATGTTACCACACAGTATTTTACAAACACTTTAAAATTTGCAATACAACGCCTTCATAAATATTGCCTTAGGTGTGTAATCCAATCAGCAATAATTAGGTGTATAATCTATTGAACCCCATTCAGGAACGGATTTATACCTCAGGAGCATGTAGGCCCCAAAAAGCCTGGTGGCCTTAGCCCCATCCATAAAAAACAGACCACGCCTCTAAACCACAGCCATTTTCTCTTTTTGCGTTGAAAATAGACTACATAGGGGGTGGATTGGTGGGGGGAGATTTTCATCTGCCCATTCAAGCAATGTGAGACAACAGCCTAACAGTCGGGAGTAGGCATACACTGTTTGAAATGTAACTAAAATGGCAACAGAGTATCAAAAAAAATATAGTATAAAAGGACAAAGAGACCTAAATAAAGTTTAAAAGTAGCTAAACACTCACACAGGCAGTGTGGTGGGTCGACAAATATGTGTCGCTCAGTCCATAATATGATACAATGTTGGATGAAGGTAAAATCCTCAATTAGTAAAGTAGATACACATAAGCGTTAAGTATTAAATTCACACAAGTCCCGTGGTGAGCCGGGTGGATCCTACCCTGGCCCCTGCATTTGTGGAGTGAATTCCCCTGAAAACAGCTGCAACCACACGGCTCATAATAAATGCAACAACGCAGCTTACCTAAGATCCCATCTGACCTGGGTGCAAGCATGTCCCGAGTCCTTCGCTTGACTCGATCCACAGCATAAATGTTAAAAGTAGTTAAAAGCGTATTCTTTATTACATATCACAAACTAAACTCCATGTGGGTCCCACCTGACGCGTTTCATGCTTACACAGCACTTCATCAGAGGGTCGTTGTGACCTGTGGATGTGCTGCCTTTGGTGAAGGGTATGTAACATTTAATCTGCCCGTCCAACCACAGGCAGGGGCACCTGCCTACTGTGCCTAATGGTAAAGCCAGGCCTGACCCCACATATAGTGTATAATATTTAGCTCTGAATTAGATGTACAGGGCCATATTTATATAAAAACATGCTACAAGATTGAATTTATAATGTATTTGTAATCACTGAGCTCAGTGAAAAAAGGGGGTAAATCTGGATCTAATTTGTTTTCTTTTTTAAAAAATTTGCTGGATTCAGATAAAAATGAGGCAGTTAAGCTGGGTTCACACCTTCCAATCCTTTGTTCTGACTGACTGTTCAGCTCTTCCGAACGGTCTAACAGTGTGTCTCAACCGAGCATGCGGTCCAAAGAGGGTTGCATGATCGTCGATCATTTGTTTGTCCGATTTGGACAAATGAAAGGTGGACTTCAGTCGCGTCTGGCTGAAGAAACCATCCAATATTTCGTCCCGACCAACCGATACACTGAACAGTTATTCGGGCCGAATTATTGGATGGTGTGTACACAGCTTTAATAAAATGTCATTTGAAATATGTTTTCTATGCATATATGATACTTGACTTGGTGACGATTATCTCTGTCCAACTCTGAATTAACTGTAAAATATATGGTGAATTTCCCCCCTGATTTAGCATTGAAGGGGTTTATTCAGTCTCTTGAAAAAAAGAGCCTTTGTAGAGAATGTCAAACATTCAAGTCCCAAAGGCCTCTGGCCTTTTAAGAATGTCAATAAAAGTCCAAGAAAGGCCTTGAATGCATGTAAACAGTAAACAGTGTTAGTGGGCTGTGTGAAGTGCTTTCTTTCACATACCCGTCTTATCGTGAGTTGGGATTCTCTGTCCAAGCTATTAAAAGTTTTTTTTCCTGAAGCCTGACTGCCTCATTGGGGCACTGAAGGACTGTACAAGAGACATAGTAACCATGGAATACAGTACCAGGCCCAGTGCTGACTTACCTTTCATTGTAGTAAACTATTTACGTCTTGTACTCCATTGTTGGAGTGTTGAAACTTTGGTTACGGATAAAATGGAAAGTTCACCCCAAGTGGTTTTAACTAGGAATCACTTGGGCTGCCATCAAAACTATAAAAAGGCCTCCCTCTCTGATTCATCTACAGTGGTTTTCTGGGGTGGGGGCTGTATTCGTCATTGGAAAAGTATGTTTGCCGCTATAGAAATTTCTGCGGTTGAACTTGCCTTTGAGAGCATCCCGCATTTCTTCTAGCATGAAACTTTTGCTATCATGCAACCACCACAAGTTGAGTTTAAAACCCACGCTAACACCGTACAACATCTGTGCTAAGAGGTTCCTAATAGATGTCATCCAATATTCCTTTAGGAATAACACTTGCCTTCTCACCCAAAAGCATTGATGTATTGAATATAGAGTCCATAAAGACCTAGTGGTAGACTGTTGTGGAAAATAACACATTTTAGGTGTTGAAAAGGCCACATTCTCCTTTTACAGAACATGCATACTGAAGTGAGAAGAACTTTTGATAAGACTATTACGTATTTACTTACCCTATTGATATGGACTCTCCATTTGAAATGAAGGAGACAGCATAGTATACAAGGGGAATAATGCCTGAGGTCATAGCACAAGACTCAGTGATAAGAGCTGTCTTCACAACACCTAAACATAAAGATATGGTTGCTAACTCTTCAAGGTTTAAGTGTCCTTCTAATGATTAGCACAGCTCAGCTCTGTGTCCTTGGAATGTGCAAAGCCACGAGTATGATACCAGAAATTCTAACAATACCAATAGAAAAATACTATTTATAATGTGATTTTATTTTTAATTTCTTTATTTCTGAGATGTACTCAGATTTATCTCTCAGTTCCAGATCCCCACAAATTGGTTTTATTATACAGTAAATAATGCCTAATTCAGTACACTCCAGTACAAAACAGGGAGTACCAGGGATAATGACTGCAAGTACAAAACTGCCAACGCTTTGTGGTTATACTGTACTTGTGTATTTCTTTCTACTGACCCCAGGTTTGACATATGAAAACCCCACAACCAAAGAGCTGGGAGGCCTCACAGAACAAAATCTCTGCTTTGATCCCATTTGATTTAAATACAGGGTTAAACTGGGAAATCCCTAGTGGGCATATAGACCATACATCTAATAGGAAAAAACTTGCAGTAGATCTATAGGTAATTTAGAGTAAGAAATGACGAGTGCTACAGATATGAACATAAGTCATAATATAGTAGATAATGCACCCCCTACTTTAAATTATAAGGATATTAGATGTTACCAAGGAACTCCGTGACAATATAGGCCGAGTGCTTTTATAAAGGGCACGGAACTCCGAAGTGACATCTGATATCCATATAATATACAGTAGGGGGTGCATTATCTTTTCATTATCCCTTTTCTCTATGAATTTTACTGTCCCTACTCAGACCCCCTCAGAATCCAACCTCCCCTCGGCATCCAAGCACCACTAACTGCTCGTTTCTCTCCATTAAAGGGTCACTATACTCACTTAAACAACTTTACATTATCTGTGCTTGCTTTGTTATTAAATTATTAATGTTTAGTGAGTGCTCCAAATTCCCCCCACCCCACATATGTTGAGTGGGACCCTTTTTGTTTCCTGATGGGCCCCAACACCCCAGTCTATCACTGGCTCTGGTTGCCCAGTACAGCCTGGCAACAGTGATGGGCTGGGTATGCTTGGATTGTAGCTGTTCGGGATTGGTCAGTAAAGGGAGAGTGGCTAAGGTACCTCAGACTGGGAGTGAAAAAGTTGCCTGGGTTCACTCTCTGTCAGCGGTGTAGGACCAGTGAGCTAGCAGTAGCAGGTTAAGTCTACAATTTATATTCCCTCCCTCCCCTAATTTTAATACTGAATATGTATTGTTAAAGTTACTTGGAACATGATTTGTTTGGTGTACTGTGTTTTTTCTTTTGTATTTATCTTTGTCACAGCCGGAGCGGTGGATATTTAACACGCAGTTGGCCATAACAGACAGATATGGATTGCATTGGTGAGTTAATTCCACCAAAAGCGGGGAAGTCCACTGCTTACTGCTTGGGCTCATCCCTAGCTGTGGTTGGAGACTCCTGGTTTAAAAGTTGTATACATCATGCCTGTTGCATAAATGTTATAGTAAGTTATGTTAATTTATGCTCAATAAAAGCTGTGGCCTTTTTGAAAATCCCAACAATGTTTCTCTTGTATTTATTTAAGGTTTAAAGTAACATGGTGTTGGGGAGGTCACAGAACCATACTGTATATAATCGTAATTTGGCCTTTAGAAGACAAGAATATATCGTACTCTTATTGCAAAATGCATGGATATTTGAAGTTACCAATCCACCCCATAACAAAACCCAAGGCCACTGGTTGAGTAGTTTTCAAAAAAGTAATGGGACTCCAAATTGACTAATGTTCTAGTATGTCACAATGACTAATGTTCTGGTAAGTCACAATAAGGGGTAGATTATCTTTTATAATACGCAGGAACAATTATTATCCAGAATATTATATCCTTATAACCAATGGTAGGCTATAGTTTGTTTAGCTATACCATCAGTGCCCTTTTGGTTAGAATCAAGTGTAATATTGGTTCTAATCAGTGAAGAATGGGGAGAGACTCTAGATGGAGGGGGCAATCCTCCCAATGCCAGAACGGGTCTGCCTTTTGTCGAGGCCACAGAAGAGAAACTTATGCCGGGGCTTTTCTTAAATGCATTACTTTGCACTGGAATAGCCTGTATTTTTGCACTACCCCTACTTCATAGCACTGGCTATGGCTGAAAAGCTAGGGCCTAATCTGTCAAACCCTTACAGGAAATTTTATTTATTAAAGGGTATGTCCACTCCCAAGCAAAAAATGTATATGTTGCAGGAAATGGCCAAAAAACTCTACCTCGCGAGGTTTATATAACTGAAAGCTGTCCCCAAATGTACTTACTATCCTTCGTTTCCTCTCTGTCTTCTGCTTGTCTTCTGTGCTTATTCCGTGCACGGAAGGAAGCAGAAGGGGCTTGACCAGCATCCGCTACTGTGATTGGCTATGGCAGGATGTCTCACGAGGTCGAGGTATTTGGCCATTCTGCAACATATAAAATTTTTGTTCATGGGGTGGACATACCCTTTAAAATGTATTGACACTTACGGGCTAATGTAGAAAAAAAACCTTACCTGACCACTATCCAGCAATGCTTTAAACTCCTTCATGAGATAAGATGTAAGTTTTTGTTTTCTACATCGGCCCCGTACTTCTGTATTCAATAGGCGTTAAGTTTTTCACTACCTTATAGCGCAAAACTTAACTACTCCATGCTTTTTTCAATATTAGTGCAAAACCCACGCTAACCTGGTAGTACATTGGATAGTATGGGTATTGCACTGATATGGCCCAAAAAAGGCTGATATAGCATTGGCCTGTCAGCACTTAGAAACACAAACACTTATTCCCTGTTTTATGTTTGCTTGTTCATGTCTGTGGGATGGCCTGGGTGTTTTTTAAGACTTACAGGCTTATCCCATCCGGTTCTTCCTCACAGCTTCCTGTTTGGAAGGGTCTCTGACGTCTACCATCTGAGGAGATGTAAGAAGCCCCTCTCTAGTCCTATGGCCTACTGGCTAGGAACAATAGAAAGGGGGATTGATGTTGGGGTGGTCTCCCACGAGACCACCCCTAACTCCTGTGACAGCTAGCTCCGTTATATTTGCCCCCGGAATGCCCCTTTTCAGGTTGACACCCACCACACACATCCGCCACGCCCAAAATCAATCTGTCCTGTATAAACTGGGACACTTGGAAGATATGTGTATAGGTACTATAAAGATATAGCAAGTCACCTTGAAAAAATCACTTGGCCTCAGTCCCAGTCTCCTGTATAAATACCAACACACTTGTACAGTCATGTCACATTAAAACATTCTGTGAGTTCTCTCTGACACCTTGTAACTGAAACTTAGTTTGAATGAAAGATTTTGTAATAAAACGATATTGCAGCCCCGGGACTATGAGTAGAATTTTCCTTTCTCCTATGATGTAGTGTTACCCTTTTTCTAAAACCAGGACTATGGCCTACCCTCCAATAGGTGGCACCACATTCATGATTCAGATCGACCCCCGTCAATGTATCTATGAAGGCATGCTCCACAGTTTGGGAGCACATGGCCATAGAAAGTTCTTGTGAAGGGTCAGCACTGGACTCGTTTCACTCTAGGTGCCGGTCCTGGGTCCCCCTTGCAGTGCCTCTGCCTTAGAGTGTAAGAATTGAATGCCAGCATAACAATGTGGGTGGCCCCACTATGTGTGCTGCACTGCAATCCATTTTCAAAGTGTGTGCGATCAACATTTTTGCAAATCAGATGCGGGCTGATTATGGATTATTACCCGCACAGCAACACGTGTGTAACATGCTACATTGCGTCTGCGCATTTCATATGCATTATCACGTACAGTAGTGTGACCGCAGCCTAAATAAGTAAAATAAATCGGAACATTGATGAGAAATGCATTGCACAGAGATGTGCTGAGATTAGTTTCACTGCATTAACCTTCCCCTACAGCTCTGCACCATGTTGTTTCTATAAGTGTAACTGTTAGGGGTATGCAGGGACGTCTCTAGGGTTTTTGCCACCTGAGCCAAACTTTTGAATGCTGCCCTTATGTACCACTAGGCGACATGAAGTGCGCCACCCCAAACCACTGTTAGGTGTGTGTGGCTTCCAGGAATGGGTGTGGTTAAACATTTGGTCTTTTTAAATTTTGCTCATATTGCCTCATTAGAGAGACACCCCTGAGGGTATGTTACCGTATAATGTAATTTCTACCTGACACAATAGCTGGGCTATAATCAGTGGCATAACTAGGAATCACTGGGCTCCTAGCAAAACTATGATGGGACCCCAATCATATACAGTGTTTTTTTGGGAGGAGGCTTTAACTGTATAGGAAAAATAAGAAGATGGGGCCTCCTTGGTCCTCCCTGCGGTTGCTCCCCTGGTAGTTCCGTCCCTCGCTATAATAAAATGTTTACCTGGTGTCCTATCACATCTCCAATAAAATGCTCTCTTGGTCTAATAGAATAACCACAATGAAATATCCTGGGCTATTAGCAGCATAATAATGCGTTGTTAGGCTAATTACATTAACCATATCAAATAATACAACTGATCTGTAGGAGACCTGATGGGGAACTGAGAGTAAAATGAATGATGATATTTCTAATGTCCCAGTCACTGTGAAACTGGGATTACATTTATCTGAACATGAACCATCTTAATATTGTTTAGAAACACAGACTACAATATAATTTAACATCCTTCTGCGCAGAGGTGCAGAGCAGACAATAAGGGGTTAATCCCTCCATCTTTTCTTCCTTTGCCATAGTGTTTATCTGTGTGCAAAGTGATTCCATTCACTTCCCACCTCCCTCTGACTGAACCCAGCTGACGCCTGGCACTGCGCAAACAAAACAAGGGGATAGGGAACAAAGGGACAAAAAGCAGAGAGGGGGTGAGCGATGGATCAGGCACAAAGGTTTGGTATGGGGGGGGTTCTGCCTCTGGTATTTAAGTTCACTGGAGGGAGAAACCTTTGATGTGGTTACATACAAAATCCTACACAGTGGGAGGAGACTGGCGCTAATAATGGCCTGGTTATTGTGCCCAAATAGCCTAGAATAGAAGGCAATGGAATGTTTAACTGGGTGGGTACAGAAATATACTGTACCTGTCCCAGCAAGCACACTGCACATTGTATGAAGATCTGGATATGTGTCAGGGGACAAGACTATGGTTCGTACAATTGCGGGTCTCGACCCACGACGCACGATATGTCCAAATGTTCGTTTCGGGCGATGATTGGCCCGTGTATGGGCACTTATCCGGGCGAAATGGACGTTCGGTCGGGGATCGCTGACCAACCGACCGGGTGGATCTCTGAACGACTGGCCATTTCAGGCAATAAAGGGCTCACACACAGGACGATTATCACCTGAAACGAACGTTCGTACACATCGTGAGTCGAAGGTCGGGACCCGCAATTGCACGTGTGTACAAGGCTTTATACCCTAAAGGGAGAATGTGCAATGAGAATGAATTGTGGCTGAGCTGCTTAGAATGAATGAAGGAGAGTTAAGGACAGAAGTGAATTAGGCCTTTGGCAGTATTGTGATTTGGCGCTTCCTCTACATACCCTACTAATTTAAGGTGGCCATAAATCGGGATGATTTTACTTACCTGACCGAATGATCCCACAACATTTGACATCCTGCTGGAACTGCCTTTCCTGTTCTTCTTTGTGACCGACATGCGATCACAAATCCCAATGGCCGGCCACATGTGACCTATTAATATATATGCGATTGACTTGTTAGACGTTCAATAGATTTGAAGTTTCTCCACTTTTAAGCAGCTTGGAAAGATGTACAATTATGGGAATTCACCCAGAGCCGCTGTGCACCGATACATGATCGGTTAGTGCGACGTTAACCCCTAGGTTGTGGCACAGCCACCACAGACAATTCACCAGAGGCTGCGCAGCGGATTGAGCTGATTGCTGGCGTTAAATACGTTAAATGCTTTTGTATTTACCCCGTGCTCTGGTGTTTCTGCATAAATCTCCCTGGATATCTTTGAACACATCATACGAGGCCCTGAAACGCAGACACCTATCTACTACCACCATTGCCGTTCTCAGTCCATTTATCAGAGGATCCTGGAGGTGTCACAAAACCCCTTGTAATGTCTCCCCCGAACCTGGCTGCACTCCACTCCACCCTAATTGATTCAGCCAGACTCATTCATCTCACTAATCGCCTCTCATCAGTCGTTTCACACGATTAGTCAATATATTGGCTCCGATATCACCAACAATGAATTTAAAGGAAACGGAAAGCTCCAAAATGAAACTTAAAGATAAGGCAGAAAACCAGATTGCTGGAATTTCATTGTTAAAGTTTTATTTTCCCATGGTCCTGAAGCTCAGATCATGTTGACAGGAAGAGCTGTTAGGAGACCCAACATAGCAAGTGGCCCTGTGCGAGGTAATTAGCTGATTGCAGATATGCAGACTGCCGGAGGAATAAAATTAAGCTGGGGTACACACACTACAGACCTTTAAGATTCTGGAAACCTTTAGGGGGGACCAGGGGGAAGGGGGGATTATGGATGAGAAATGGATTCAAAATGAAATGGCTGAAACTGAGGGGTTATTTAGGGGAAATATTTGGTGGGGAGTGACAACACAATAGGATTATGGAATGGGATTATGGATGGAAATGGTTACCAGGGGGAAAATTGCTGCATATGGGATTATGGGGGGATATGGCTGCATTATGGGATTATGGATGGTAAATGGAATTATGGAGGGATGTGGCTGCATAATGGGATTATGGGTGGTAAATGGGATTATGGATGTATAATGGCTGCAATATGGGATTATGGATGTATAATGGCTGCAATATGGGATTATGGATGTATATTGGCTATAATATGGGATTATTGCAGGGAAATGGCTGCAATATGGGATTATGGGTGGGGAATGGCTGCATTATGGGATTATGGGTGGGAAATGGCTGCAAATGGGATTATGGGTGGGAAATGGCTGCAAATGGGATTATGGATGTATAATGGCTGCAATATGGGATTATGGGTGGGGAATGATATAGATAGATAGATAGATAGATAGATAGATGATAGATAGATATAGATGATAGATAGAGATAGATAGATGATAGAGAGAGAGATAGATAGACGGAGAGGTAGAGAGATCTACAGATAGATGACAGATAGACAGAGATTGGCGTGGGGGACCCCTTCCACAATTTTGCTGGGGGGCCTGCTGAGTTCTAGTTATGCCCCTGCTTGGGGGGAAAACTAACTTATTTTGATAATTGATCAAGATTTTATTTTTTGAGTATAGTTACCCTTTAGTATTGCTGCCACAGGGAATAAAAGGGTAGGTCAGCAGGTGTGTGCCTATATCAGGTTGAAGGGTGAAAAAAAACCTAATGTTTTTGATGATTGGGCAAATTTAGTTTTTTTGACTATAGTTACCATTTACGTATGTCTGCCATGGAAATGGAAGGATAGGTCAGTAGGTGTGTGTACCTAATATCTCAAATTGTCCACATTTGAGGCTTGTGCTTCAATGTAAAACATTTCTGAAATTCGCCATGGAAACGCTTCAATGGATTCCTTAGGTAATGGACAGGGGCATAACTACCAGGGAAGCAAGGGGAGCTACCGCAAGGGGGCCCCATCTTCTTATTTTTCCCATGACAGATACAGCCTCCTCCCAGAAAACCACTGTGGATAAAGCAAGGGATAAAGATAGGGTCCCCATCATAGTTTGCTGGGGGCCCAGTGATTCCTAGTTACGCCACTGGCAATAAAGGAGGAAGAGGGAAACTAATAATAAATAAATTACCTATAACAAGTAGTGTGGCACAAGAGTTTAACATGATACTTGTGAATGTGCCTTTTTGCTTCTGAAGATTACATTTATTTACATTGGATATGCAACTCACATCCCTAGGTCAGTGGGTGGGGTTCTGCATATCATTACCAAAGGCTTGATTGACAGCCCTGCTCACTGTAATCACAGATGACTTTAGAAGGAGAATGCAGACACAGGGGGCCAAATTTGAGAGAAAAAACAATGCAGACTAGGCAGGGGTGAATTATAGGGTTGTATATTGTAGTTAGTTGGAAAACTGTGAGGGTGACTTTACATGCCCTTTAATTTGTAAATGAATACATGTAAAGGGGCCCATCCATATTGCCGATACCAGACAAATCCATTCCAATCTGATGTATTTGCAGAGAATAGGCAAGGTGTGGGGGCCAAAAACTGCCAAACATCCACCACTGTGTCGGTCTTTCCAAACCAAAAATTTGCAATGGTCTCTCTGCTTTAGTAGAGGGAGCCAATAGAATCGGCCGCATGTGTGGATGCATAGCTGACTGTTCCCCGACGAATCAAGCCTGTGTATGCGGTTACCAATGCATGTGTACTGACAGATTTCAGGGTGAAATATTGTTTGCGACAGACTGGTAACAGTTCAGTACAATTTGACCAATAGAAAGTGGCAATTGGTCTGTAAGGCTGTATATGCTGTGTGTACCCAGCCTATGCAATGAATAATCTTTGGTGTGTTTGTTGCTGCATGCCTTTAATACAGTGCTTGTTTTACTCAACTCTTGTTTATCTTTTTACTCCTCTTTTTATCTGACCTGCCTTTCTGTGAAATCAAGCATGCTCAGCAATCACCATGAACCAGCACTGGGAGAGGGAATTTCCCACCATGCACACAGCAGAACAGTTTATGCTAATAATTGACAGCTGAAATGTAAATTATTCAGACTGGGAAAAAAATGGATGCCCTTTAATCTGCTACCATTGTTATCAATGCTATTGTACCTTCCATATCCAGTAGACGTACTGCAAGGAGTTGATGCAATAAAAAATATAAAAGTTTGTCTTTGATATTAATTTTCATCAACCAATCACATTTGATCTAACTGAATTTACCCTGTAAAAAGCTATCACCTGACTGGTTGCATGGCCAACATTTGCACCTATTACTATAAAGAGTCTTTAATCAAAATGTAACTCACTCTATTAGCAGGGAAAAGCTATTTACTCTATGAATAAAGCAATAATATCTATTAGAACAATCACTTTAGGCAGTGTGAGGAGTTTTAGGGTCATTTAGCAATGAAATACATTATCAGACATTTTAATTTAATGTAATATGCACAATTCAGCATGTAAATCTCAATAAAAACAATCAAAACTCTGTATCAGGGATGTCCACCATGTGGCCTTCCTGATTATTATTATTATTGTGGATTTATATAGTGCCAACATCTTTTGTGGCGCTTTACAATTACTTGTATATATTTACAGGCCCTGCCCTGAAGAGCTTACAATCTAAGCACATTTATTTGACTCATACAATCTATTAGTATGTCTTTATGAATGTGGGGAAAAACCGGAGAGCCCAGAGGAAACCCACACAAGCACGGGGAGAAAACACAAACTCCTTGCAGATGTGTCCAAGGGTGGAATCGAACTTAGGACTTCAGTGCTGCAAGGTATTAGTGCTAACCACTGATCCACCATGCTGCCCATATGTTTGAGAACTACAACTCCCAGCATTTCCTGGCTGCGAGTACCAGTTGACACCCCTGTTCTGAATTAACAAAACATAAAGCTTTTCTTTAACATTCCTAGAGAGAAAACTCTATGGCTGTACAGGGCTGTCCGACTAGATCAGTTTGTACATGCTGTGAAGATTCTGTATTTATAGCCACATATCTTTATCGCCTGCTGCTCAAAGCTTGCTGACATATTGGAAATGCCATGATTGGCAGTGGAACTCTATCAGATAGTAATAATAGCTGTAGAATTTAATGTTCAAATGTTGCCAGTTAAAAAAAAAAACATTTCTCGCCTGTGAAATCAATTTCTGGAGAAAGTTGTAACTGAATGAATGTGTGAATCTGAAAATACAGAAATAAGAATTTTAATTTATTCCGGAACAACACTCTACCATTAGGTTTGTTAATCCAGGATAGGAGGCCCTGGCTCAATACCCTCCAACGCCCCCCCTTTAATAGGTACATTTATAGAAACAACATAGTTCAGAACTGCAGGGGAAGGATAATGAAGCGAACCTGATCTTAGCCATAATCTGGGTACACAGAGTACCAAACTGTAGGATTCTGTCACCTGTAAAAGACGGGGATACACACAATCCCTACAGTCTTCATATACTGAAGAATAGGGAAGATTAGGGGCTGCTGCACGCCTAATAATCGTGTTTGGTTGCCTATACTACAGTACAGGGAGATGACCGTGTGGCCAATAGAAATCAATTTTTGTCTTTTTTGGCTATTGTTTATTCTGGTAAATATCAGCTGATTTTGCATATTTTAGAACCAAACGATCAGTCTCTCCAAAATATTGTCTAGCAATGGCTACCAGTACACTTAACCAACCAAATATTGATCATTATTTTCTCTCTCTCTCTCCACTACTAAAATGCTCATCCATGCCCTTATAATCTCCTGTCTTGACTACTGTAACATTCTACTACTTGGACTCCCGGCCTCTCATCTCTCCTTTCTCCAGTCTATCTTAAACTCGGAAGCTTGGATCATCGAACTCTCCTCCAAAAGAGAAGAAATCATATTCTTATATGATACTAGCAAAAGTGTGCCCATTGGTGCACAGTGGAAATTATGTGTGCATGTTTTGCTATGTGTAGATGCAGTGCTCACAGGAACCATCAGGAAACATCCAGGGGGGGCAATAATAAAATTAGTCTGAAGGTCCTAAAAAAAAACCAAGCAATCGCATCATATTAAATGAACAAACACACACTTATATCCTCCCTCACCTATACTACCTGCCAGCTAGAATATTAGAGGGTCTATGTGGAATAAACCTGCAGGTCTGAGAACAGACCCAGGCAATCTAAACAGCACCTTTGAGCAATCAAAAGCAGCCCATATATATATACGATTTTACTTACCCCACCAAGCACTCCCGCGACATTAGACCGATCCTGCCAGAACCACCTGTCTGTGGCATAGAAGAATGGGAAAAGTGGTTCCAGCAAGATCAAACTAATATCGCAAGGGCGCTTGGTTGGGTAAGTAAAATCGGATATATGTATAGCCACCTTAAATCCTCTACATTTCAAGTCCAGTTGATCTAATTGAATACAACAGATATACCATGACCTGGATGAATGAGAACCTTCACAAGCTTACCAGTAGGTAGCTTGGTTTTACATTTAGGTGGGAATAGGGATAAAGCTAAAATTTAAATTTAAAATGCAATAGGTGGGGTGGGTGCAATCTGCAGTGGCCCTGGGCACTTTTACTGCATACTTCCCCTTTAAGGCAGCTAGGGGCAATCGGGGCAGCTAGTGCCCCCCTAGCCCCCTCGATCCCTCATTGGTTTGGTCCAAATCCGATGGGGGGATTGGGAGCTAGCTGCCCAAGAACACGTGACCGCATAATGGAAGCCAGTCCCATGGAGAAGAGGATTTCTGCGATAAGGGAGACCCCAGTGACAGACCCCAGTGACATCACAGAACTTCCTTCTTCACCAGGGCTTCCCCTGTGCTGCTCACATAATTATTGATCTTTGCCAATGAATGAAAAACTGGAAAAGTTGTTCCGTAAAGTGTAATTTCCGATTGGATTAAAAATGGATTAAATAATCTGAAATGCACATACAAATCTTAAAGTGACACACACCTCTTTCTTCCCTACAATAAAGCTATGATTAGGAAAAAAATTGATCTTCTCCAAGCTGCCCAAAGTCATTGGTGGTATCAGCAATATAAATGCAGTCCACCAGTTTTAAAGGAAACTAAGCCTAAATTAAGACATTTTGCAGAGATACCAAAAAAAGACCAAACTTACAGGGTTATTCAATAAAAGTTCTTATCGTTTAAAATGGTGCTAATTTTGCCCCAACCAATCAGATCTTATTTAACATTTGAAAGCTAACATCTGGAACTCACTGGAAAGAAAAACAGTCCATCAGTATCTCTGCTCATGGTTTATATTATGGTTCTGGGAGATGCTGTAAATCATCTAGGGACTGTGTGTAGCTATTTTTGTTAAGGTGGGCTTAAACTGAATGGCTACAATTGAATACAACAGATATACCAAGATCAAATTACCTGCACGTCCTGCCTACCTGGCAGTTATAATCTGTGTAAAGGTTGTGTAAAGGTTCGTGCCCACATGCGATCGCAGGTGCCGACGCACGACGTGTGAATGGCCGTTTCGGATGATATTCGTGATGTGTATCGACAGAACGGTCATTATCGTCCGTTCGTACACATTGTGCGTCACGGGTTGGCACCTGCAATCACAAGTGTGTACGAACATTAAGGCTGGGTAAACACCAGTAACCAACTGATAGTGCCATGGATCAGTCGGCTGGAAAAATTGTGTGGGACGGCCAGCCGCGACGAGTTCGGTCGTCTGTATCAATGGGTCAGTTAGTAAATCACGGCCAATCATGCAGTTCCCTATGGGACCACATGATCAGTCTGTCACATGCACTGCTGGCTGCAGCCACTGTTACTGTGACCAACAGTCATCTGTCCTGGCAGGGCTCTCACACAAAGCAGATGCTCAGTTGGGACACATGTATTATATGTATCCAGACAAAATGGTATTGCCTGGATCTGTGTTCAGATCTGCAGGTTAATACCATTTTGTCTGGGAGTAAATGTGAGAGTCTGAAGAATGTTCTAATTGGCTAAGACTGTCACATGTTTTACAAACAGCACATAACTGGGTGTAATACAGGAACTTCCTTACACTTCCTGTCTTATCATGGACAGTGCCAAGAGAGTTTTTTGATTTGTTAACAGTGTAAGATCAGAACTTCTCATTGGCTGTTAGTAAAATTCCACTTCCTTTTAGTGTCCACATGGAGACCCTGTATAAATCCTGGGGGTGTGGCTTAACCTATCATTTTGAGTTTTCCATTCAAACTTAGGGGTGTCCAGCAAAGTAAATTTAGTTTATTAATTGTATATAAATTGTTTTGTAATTCAGTAGTAGGTAGTAGTACTATACATGGTATGGTGTTATTTCTTATGGTGATTTGAATTAAATAGTGCTAATTACACACATACAAATGGACCTTTCCTATGTGTAATAATGCTATATACCCCCACCTAGTTAGTTGGTCCTAAAAACTCAATGCAATCTCAGTAAAAATATAAATTTATTTATATAATATAAGGGATAAGGGATAAGGGATATACAAAGACTTATATTCAATACCCTGCTTTTAACCTTTAAATCCCTTCACTCTACTACACCTCCCTACTTATCTTCTTTCTTGGTCCCTTATGTTCCAGGCCGTGCCCTTTGCTCCTCGCAGGAAATCTTCTCCTCAGACCCCTAACAAACACTGCTGCCTCCCACCTTAAAACATTCTCTCTTGCTGCTCTCTACCTTTGGAACTCTCTCCCTCTCTCTCGCTTCGCCTGGTGACATCTATTATTACTTTTTAAATCTAGACTGTTATCCTACCTTTCTGAACATAAGCATAACAAATGATTGTTAGCCCTTTTAAGCACTTTGTACCCACCCCCCCACTTGTATCTGTATGTTGTACCACCCACTTAGATTGTAAGCTCTTCAGGGCAGGGATCTCATTCCTAATGTGTCAAGGCTGTTGCACTTATGTATGCTTTCTTAACCAATGTATGTGAAGACATCTTGGATATAAAGGAATACCTTTTAACTTTATCAATGTATGAAATTGTATTTAATTTAATGTAATTTTTATCTATCTGTATAATGGCTTGCACTTATCTCCTTGTTTGTATACTCTGTATTTTATAATGTACAGCGCTGTGTACCCAAGTGGCGCTTTATAAATAAAATTATACACACATACATAAATTATTGAATGGTATTGGTAAGTCTCCAAGTATTGGTAAGTCAGGCTTGGCCTTAGACTTGAATAGCAAATGGCATAAGCAGCTATGAAGAACTATTTGAAATAGGAGTTTACAAGAGAGAAAACTACCATGCAAGCAGCCCCTCGACCAAAGGTTGGCCTGAAGGATAGGGGGTCCCAAATTCTCTCTTTTCCTACCACAGATACAGCCACATGCTACAAATAACTGTTTGGATGGGGGCCCGGTGATTTCTAGTTATGCCACTGAGATGATTAATGGGTTAAGTGTTTATTTGAATATTTAGAACCTTCAAACTTCTCAAGGACATGCAATCAAAGGCAGAATCAAAGTCAAATTGCCACTTAATGAAATGCACCTGGATCTTCTTACTTAATGTCTGTACACAAGTGTGATTGATTTGCCGACACGCAACACACATGTGTTCCGAATGGCTGTTTTGGCTTGTCTGTGGACGTTTGGTTGGGTGATGATGATCTACTACTTAGATCTCCTCTTACCATGCAAAGATTCTTGTGGTAACTGATGCCAAGGATTATAATTTCACCTTCATCCACACCGAACTCTCCATCACAAACAGAAATCAACCTGGAATCCAGCTTCCGGGGCTTCCCAAAGTTTTATTGGAAACATGGTGGCCTTACTACCAATCCCATCTACAGCATGGGAGAGGGAAGAAAAGTCCAAGATGGGCCATTCTGACCACAGGCTCTAATTTCATTGGTAAATACAGATAGAACGTTGCATGTTCATCTCCCATGGCTTCACAGAACCATACCCATTACTGTCATGTGTGACAGTACACTGACTTTAATCTCCGCTATGTTATCCTGCTCTGGGCACACACAAAGAACAGCCAGAAATAAAACACAGTCTCAACAGTAACCTTGGAAACACAAGCAAATACCGAGTACCGTAAATGTGATCACACACAGCATAGCAACCAAAAACACAGCTAAAACAGTAACCCCAGTGATCTGCCTTACGTGCCAAGAGGAAATTGATCCCTTCACTGATGCAAGTTTTGGATATAAAAAGTTATGATGGGACTGTTAGACCAAGTCAGTGGGGTGCACGTGGGTGATCCTCTGTGGTCAGGCAATCGAGGTATTCACCTCTGGTACTTAGAGATACCCGTCAATTACTGTAATGTATTATTAACCATGTTACACGCTTTTTTACATGCATGTTGTGGATGTGACGTGGCAGTAAAAATAATGATCTTTATCAGTATTCTGCAAACAGTGTTAGTTTAATTCCGTGCTGATAAATAGTCCCTATATAATACTAGGCAGTATTGATATTCCGTCTGGTATTTTTCCACCATGGTGAAAATGTTCATTGTGTTTGAAGATTTCTGCCGCAGTCGGAATAATATAGCTACTAGTGACAATGGATTAGTATCAGTTATTACCAATATCAATCCTTATAATTTAGTTATAAATGATAAATACAGTCCAATAAGTTTTAGAAAGATCTACATTTATTACAACCTACCATACAGAAGATCCTTACTTCTATTCAAAGGATTTTCAAAAGTCTTTTTGGCACAAGGTTAAAACTATGGGTCCTATTTGGAAACCCGCACTATGACAATTTTGCGAAACCGCAACTTATCGATAATGTATGGCCTCAGTTGTACATTTACACAGAACATTCATTATTAACAAACATTCGGTCTTAGTATACCATGCGGTAGTCTATGGGGGGTCGTATAGCTGTGATCGCGTAGATTTGTGTTCGTAATCAGTAATTTACAATTGTTATAATTAATCAACCATAAAGATCGTAAATTAACGCTAAACCGATCGGTAATTAACGCTAAAAAGTGATACCACACCTTTACAAATAGGGCCCTATGTGTCTGTTTGTAAACTATGTGTCAGTGTTTTTTTCTATATTTTCCACCTGAATAGAGGATCTAATTATCCCTTCAGAAAGAATCTCCTAGTCAGTGGCGTAACTAGGAATCACTGAGAGCCCCAGCAAAACTATGATGGAGCCCCTATCTGTGCTTCATACAGTGGTTTTCTGGGAAAAGGCTATATCTGTCATAGGAAAAATAAGAAGATGGGCCCCTTGGGCTCACGTTGCTCCCCCCTGCTCCCCTGGTAGTTATGCCCCTGCTCCTAGTATTCAGTGCTAGTAAATAGTAACGATTGGCTACAATGTACCAGCATGGACAATCATTCAGAACAGCCAATATCCTTCCAAAATCACTTTCAAATTTCCATTTAACTGCATTGGCCCCTTTACTTCAAGTACAAGATGGCGATGCGGTCAGAAGGTATGTGCTCACCTAGCTAGCCTTTCTCATAAAGAACATGGAAGGTTGGTCAGGTGTATTCCAATGGAATCTGTGCCGCTATATAAGGCAGCAATAACATTTGTATGGCTAACTTTAGTTACTACTTGTTTTGCTTTTGGCACAAGTGGCTACTAAATTTCCAACTGTGTTGGAAAATTGCTTTGACTTATGGTGGCCATAGACAGATCGATATTATAGGCAAATCCCAGACAGTAATATCAATCAGCTGAAATAGGCCGATATCAAAGCCTCTATGGCCACCATTAAGAAAATTGTTTCCTCCTAAATTATTGTGGTACTTTGGGAGTTGGACCTTATTATCTAATCTTACTATCCCGGATTTATGTATTACCTAGCAGCCCCATCTATTTTCTCCAGACCTGCTAATGTCTAATATTCCCTCCTTCGTTACAATGTTTTTCTGCCCTATTAGTCCATCCTACTATTATGAAAAATGTGGTGTCTTGTACTTATTAACAAAGTGTTTATAAACACCCACACCAGCTGTGCTCCCATCAGCTCCATGCATTGCATTGCAGAACAAACAAGCTTTGCCTTTGTATCGGTAATAAATGGGTGTGGACTGGAATCTGGGTGGGAAAAGAATGGAAAAGGAAATTTGTCCAAAATATGCGAATCCCAACAGGTGTAGAAGTGATCAGAAACGGAGACGCTTTGAATTATTGTGTGGCTGAATAACGTGACTGTTCACACATTAGAACCTGTTTTGGAAAATATTCATTCCATACTGGCACGGAACAACATGACTGGTGAACGAATGGCTCTTGGAAAAGCAGATACATGGATAAACAATAAGTCAGAAATCCAAGAGAAAGCAAAGCGAGAAAAAGCATGAAATGTCTCTGTACTAGTCTATTGAATTGATATCCTAAACACAGAAAGGTTTTCAGATCTGTTCTGACACCATTATAGGCACAACAGTTTAATATATAAACCTTTAATGAAAATGTCAATAGCGACTTACCAACATTCCTGAAATCTGCAGGACAGTCCCAACATAAAAAGTTCAGTTCAACTCCTGCAGTCAAAGGTAAAAGAATTTGCTTTATCCCTTGTAGTTGTGGCTAGAGATGTCCGAACTTCGCAAAATCCGGTCCGCTTGAGGATCCGTGAATTTTCGAAAAAATTCTGAGAAATCCTCATAATTTCGAAAATTTTCGAAACCGCGGCTCGGAAAAGTTCGGAAGGCGGAAAACCGTAAAATCCGCAATATCCACAAACTGGGCCATCACTAGTTGTGGCACAGTGATGGTGAAACTTTTAGAGGCCGAGTGCCCAAACTGCAACCCAAAACCCACTTTTTACTGCATAGTGCCAACATGTTCATTTAACCTTTTACTTTAGAAAAAAACAACTCAATTACTCAAATAGACACAGACAAATACAGTAGATGGAATAGATTATAGATTACCTATTTACCTCTAAAATACCATGAAACAACAGAGGACACAGAAACTCCTCTATAGAAAAAAGACCCTATAATAAAGGCACTAAGCGCATAAAGGTCCAAAAAATACCACTCTGTTATTGACATCCACAGTAATAAATATATTGCACATAAAACTTTACCCATATCCCCTCAGTGAGATATTCCAACAACCTAAAACCCACACATAATACACTAACATGACGTATTAAAAACATACATATACGGCAATGGGCGTCCCCAATTGCCTATACCAAGTGTCCAGTGTCCATGCGATGTATCCTATATGGATCAGTTCGTGTTCAAGATTCCTTCATTTGTGAATAAAGACCTATCATAAATAAGCGGCCACCTGATGAAAACAATAGTACGGGACTTACGTGAGAAGCCAGGACCCGCTGCCGGGGACGGACCACACTCTTCACCCGATGGTAAGTATGAGCAGCAGTTCCAAACGCAAGTTGTCATGGAATCTCTAAGAAACATAGGGGCATATTTATAAAGGTTCGTTAACTTTTCGCGGGCGTTTTCGCGGCCATTAACGCATAAATCGCGTTTACCGCGATTTATAAAGGCCCGAAAACGGCCGCGAAAAGTTACGAAGCGTTAACCTTTCGCGCCGATACTTACCTGTTACCGCCGCTTCTATTTAAAAGCGGCGGTACTGGTTTCGCTCGGCTAGTATCGGCTGTTTTACTTCGCCACCTTGAACCCCGCCCACAACCCCCCGCGGCGGCAGCGGCGACCACCCGCCGCGCCGCCACTTCCAGCAGCCCCTCCCAACCCGTTCCCCGTTCGCGGCAATCTCGGAACGGAGGGAGGCTAGGAGGGGCTGCCGGGAAGGGGCCGCAGCAGGTGGTCGCGACCAACCGCCGCGCACCCCCTCCCCCGGCAACCCCTCCAAGCCCCCGCCCCGGCGCTCCGGGGAGGGGACGGGAGGGGGGGCCGCTGGGGGGGTGGAGGCTCCTCCGCGGGGGCCCTGAGAAGGGCCTTTTGGGGCTTAGGGGGTCCCGCAGCTCGAACCGGGAGCCCCCCTCCCCGGCCCTTATAAGGGCCCTTGCGGCATTACAAGTGCCTTGCGGCTCTGACAAGAGCCTTTTGGGGCTTAAGGGGTCCCGCAGCTCGAACCGGGACCCCCCTCCCGGCCCTTATAAGGGCCCTGCGGCACTGACAAGTGCCCTTGCGGCTCTTATAAGAGCCCTTTGGGGGTAGGGGTCCCGCAGCTCGAACCGGGACCCCCTCCCGGCCCTTACAAGGGCCCTTGCGGCACTTACAAGTGCCCTTGCGGCACTAATAAGTGCCTTTGGCGGGGGTCCGCAGCTCGAACCGGGACCCCCAGTGCGGCTCTTAAAAGAGCCCTTGGGCGACGTCTTCGGGCTGGCGACACCAAAACCCACTCAGGTCGCCGATGCCAGGCAGACTCACTGCGGCCGCCAGTGAGCCCGCTGGCACCGCCGGCCTCAGCGGAGCCGATGTTGCCAGCCGCTTCTTTCTTCTTTCTTCAGCCATCTACTGCGATGGCATCTGAGTTCCGCGGCGAAAGCTCCTCTTTATATAGGTTTGCAGAAATCCATAATCCGTTTCTGATTGGTCAATTTTTAATACTTGCTTTACATAACCAATCAGATTTCAGAACTTTCCAGAAATCTGATTGGTTAATGTAAAGCAAGTATTAAAAATTGACCAATCAGAAACGGATTATGGATTTCTGCAAACCTATATAAAGAGGAGCTTTCCGCCGTGGAACTCAGATGCCATCGCAGTAGATGGCTGAAGAAAGAAGAAAGAAGCGGCTGGCAACATCGGCTCCGCTGAGGCCGGCGGTGCCAGCGGGCTCACTGGCGGCCGCAGTGAGTCTGCCTGGCCGCCAGTATCGCCGCGAAGGGGCTTAAAATTACCGCAGCACATCGCGGCCGCGATAGGTATCGCGGGAATAGCGCTCGCCGTTATAAATACGGCGATAGCGTATTTCGCGGCCGCGATGTGCGGCGGTAATTTTTTGCGCTAACATCGTTCCTTATAAATATGCCCCATAGTGTTTGTGATATATGTTTCTTAGAGATTCCATGACAACTTGCGTTTGGAACTGCTGCTCATACTTACCATCGGGTGAAGAGTGTGGTCCGTCCCGGTCAGCGGGTCCTGGCTTCTCACGTAAGTCCCGTACTATTGTTTTCATCAGGTGGCCGGCTTATTTATGATAGGTCTTTATTCACAAATGGAAGGAATCTTGAACACGAACTGATCCATATAGGATACATCGCATGGACACTGGACACTTGGTATAGGCAATTGGGGACGCCCATTGCCGTATATGTATGTTTTTAATACGTCATGTTAGTGTATTATGTGTGGGTTTTAAGGTTGTTGGAATATCTCACATGAGGGGATATGGGTAAAGGATGTCAATAAACAGAGTGGTATTTTTTGGACCTTTATGCGCTTAGTGCCTTTATTATAGGGTCTTTTTTCTATAAGAGGAGTTTCTGTGTCCTCTGTTGTTTCATGGTATTTTATATGTTCACCCTGTAAGGCACCGCTGTATTTGCAGTGTTTGCGATGGTCCTATTATATATAAGGAACTGTGCCACATCAGACCAAATGTACCTATTAACCTCTACATTACCACACAGGAGTTTGAGATCTAAAACAGTGACCATTAACCCTAAATTATTATACATGAGTTTGAGATTTGCCCCATTACACTCAATAAAATGACTTGAGTGGCTAGAGATGTCAAACTTCTTAAATGAATATATGTGTTCTCATACCTTGCATCTAAGGCTGGGTACACACAGGCAGATTTTTCGGGCCAATCCACGATACTTATGTGTATCGATCAGTCGGGCTGAAAAATCTGTGCCAGTTTGTCCGGATCAGATGAATGGACGATCGGTTGTTGGTATATCACGGTTAATTGTGCAATTCCCTGAACGAACGTTTCCTTTGCGTCATGTGTACTTTTTAACAGTCGTTCCCGTGTATTTATGTAAGTGAATAAAGTATTCTTTGTCTATTGGATTGGTGAAGAGTTTGTTATCTGTGTGCAGTCCCCCATTTATTGTGGAATATATACACAGGGCAATATATGGTAATTATGTGACAGAGCATGTAGTAGACCTCATAGCCTAGACCGATGGTACATCTATAAGCTCTATCTATTGTTCACTAAAATATTTTATGTTCTAAGGAACCTAAATTCAACATTAATACAGGCCCATATACCAAATCTAGCAACATTGCTTTCATATGAAGTGTGTGCGTGTGTGTGTGCCTGTGACAGGATGTGATTGGCTTGAGATCAACTGGGGTGAGTTGCATTTGTATCTCCAGATTTTGGGTCCAGGTGATTAAACTGTAGACTACCCAGTGCGTATTAACGTGGACTCTGAATAACACGGTTTCTGCAAAACCTACTGTACTTTGAGAGCAGATATTAAATCTGGAATTTATGAGCATCAATATTCACTGCAGAATGTTAACTGAAAATTCATATTACAGTCTAGGGGAACATTCTCCAGATTGCAAACTTTGCAAAGGCCGTCAAATTCAATTCTCTCTGGCCAATTAGATCAGCCCAAGATGACCCATAAAACCTGAGCTTCTATCTGCAAAATATGTATTTATATTGTTTAATCCACCGGCTAGGAGAAATTCCCATGAATCAGCCTGGGAGCCATGTGTAAAGTTACTGTACTGAAAAACATGGAGATTACCATAGGATGGCACGAAGCTGCACATCTCCAGATTATCGTTTTGGATAACGTGTGTGTTAGACTGGCAGTTGTCTACGGTGTTCAGACAGATGGTCATTTTAACCATTTTTTAGATGTGCCCCCACAACCCTCATTCAGCTGCTTCCAAGAAATAAGTTCCCAGCCTGGTGCTCATAGAACAGAACATGTATTGTTCGGAAATAAGAATTCCTCCCATACAGCTATGGGGTTCATTGCACCCCCTCCAAGATCCACACCCATCCTGCTGTTTGCTAAGGTCATGGAGTGGAATAGAGAAGTAACAGTTTCATTGCTGTAAACATACTGAATACTCCTTCTGTCATTTCATTCCATTATTTCCAGTCATTTTCTGAACTGAAGGAATGTAAATGGAGGGAATATGTCGTTTTTAGAGGAACAGATTAGTGGAAAAGATTCACAGTAGAGGTGATTAATATATAGATGTCAGCCATACAGCCACATACATTAACATGTCAACCAGTACACCTAGTAACTAGATCGTTTCCACTGACCCCGCACCTTCTATTATAAGTACCCAGGTAAACGTTAAGCGCCAGGTCTTCTCCCCTGGGTTTACTGGCAATCAGCAGTTTCACTTGATTAGTCCGGTCCATTTCTACTCCTCAGTCTGTCAACAACAAGACCAATAGGGAGACACACTCTGCAAGAAGCACATTTTACCCTTGGCCAGGTCCCGTACAGGAGGTGGAAGTGGACCAGACCGGTGAGGGGAACTTTAGGTTTAAGAGAAACAGATGTTTGGCAGAGAAATCGGATCAGAAGAACCAATCGAAGTTACCCACCTAGCACGGCTGATCTTCATGCAGATTTCCCCTTAAAATTTGCGGGATATGGGGGCTTAAAGATGGGGTAAGTGGAAAATTTTCCACCTGGCCCGATTTTCGTTTTTCCCTAGGTTGGGTGTAAATCGCAGTTAAATTTGGTTCAAAATCAATAGATTTTTGTAGTTTTCCTCTTTGAAACATCTTAAGTCAAACAAAATGTTGGCTCCGCTCACGTGTAAATATAAATAAACCGTTTGTACACACATGTTCTAGCCTCTCCTCTAAGGACAATAAAGGGGATGGTGGGAGTTTCTGAGGTTATCATTGATATAAATGGTTTGCAGTCGATGTTGCTATTGAAAACTTTAGTGATCACATTGTCAGTGAGTCATTGCCCTGACAGTCAGTACAGAAGCCGAACAGTGGTTAATTAACAGGATATACACGTTACCCCCCCCCCCATCTAATCCACAGGCCAGATGTGTTCTTTCCTCCTGATATGGTTTATGTACTTTGGCTTCCATCCCCAATGATATCATTGCATTAATTGTTATCTATTTCTGTATTTCTGGTATATTCAGCTTCCCATCCTGTTTACCTGTTGGAATTTCCTCCCCCTCTAGTTAATTTAAATTACAATGTGTGATGGGGGGGGGGGTCTGTCTGGCAATTTAGCAAGAAACTGCCCAGAAATAAGCTAAAAGGCTGATAACCAGCATCCCATTTACTCATTGTTTCCATGGACTTTAAAGCCTCACAGACCAATTACAGAAACACTAAAGGTTCATACGCACGTGCGATCACAGGTCCCGACCCGGTTAGTCGGGCAATGATCCCCGACCGAATGGCCATTTCGGCCGATAAAGTGCCCATGCACGGGCCGATTATCGGCCAAAGCAAACGTCGGTCAGGACCCGCGATCGCACGTGTGTAAGAAACTTAAGATTATATCCTAATGATTTCATAGTGTTAATAACACACCATGGCTAATATCCCAGCATATACAGGTTAATAACACACCATGGCTAATATCCCAGCATATACAGGTTAATAACACACCATGGCTAATATTCCAGCATATACAGGTTAATAACCCACCATGGCTAATATCCCAGCATATACAGGTTAATAACACACCGTGGCTAATATCCCAGCATATACACTTTAATAACACACTATGGCTAATATCCCAGCATATGCAGGTTAATAACACACCATGGCTAATATCCCAGCATATACAGGTTAATAACACACCATGGCTAATATCCCAGCATATACAGGTTATTAACACACTATGGCTAATATCCCAGCATATACAGGTTAATAACACACAATGGCTAATATCCCAGCATATACAGGTTAATAACACACCATGGCTAATATCCCAGCATATACAGGTTATTAACCCACCATGGCTAATATCCCAACATATACAGGTTAATAACACACTATGGCTAATATCCCAGCATATACAGGTTATTAACCCACCATGGCTAATATCCCAACATATATAGGTTAATAACACACTATGGCTAATATCCCAGCATATACAGGTTAATAACACACCATGGCTAATATCCCAGCATATACAGGTTATTAACCCACCATGGCTAATATCCCAACATATACAGGTTAATAACACACTATGGCTAATATCCCAGCATATACAGGTTAATAACACACCATGGCTAATATCCCAGCATATACAGGTTATTAACCCACCATGGCTAATATCCCAACATATACAGGTTAATAATAACAACACTATGCTATACCCAGCATATACAGGTTAATAACACACCATATGGACTTGGCACCAAAATGTGGATGCGAAATAACCTGTACAGAAACCCTACTCCCTAAAGAAACAATCAGGGAGATGCAATATCACAACTCCTAGCTTCTTAACTTTACACAATCCCCCGCTGCAATACCGGACATAAACACAACGGTGTCCAGTATTGCATGGCGTAAAGGTGAAAAGCCGGGAGTTGTGCGTGTTTAACATCTGTTTTAGGACTGGCCACAGGAGACTTCTAGTATGTTCCACTAGACACCACAGCCCACCCTTCCCCATTTCAGTAACAAGAGATCTATTTTGTTTTCCAGGATGGCTGCCTGGACACCCTACAAATACACAAAGTATCAAAGCAAAATAATTTCCCAATACACCTTCTAGCCACTGTATATAAAGTACTGCGCTAGCATAGGTGCTAATAAAGAATGATGAAGTATAATATCTCATGAAATCCATGGCATATGGGAATATTTAATGCAGTGAAAGATGTGGAATATGGTTCCAGATGACAAATAGGTGAATGAGGAAAATTGCTCACACTGGATATTTATTTCCATTACCTTATGATCTTTTGCATTATAGTTATTCCCATAAAATGTACCAAAGTCTCTGCCCTGTTCTCAATCAAAGAACAACATGGCTACTGTCACTGCTAATAGGCAGTCAGGTAGCAGGTGGTATGGAAAATGGAGGCGTATGTAGAGTGTTCACTTGTATACCAGGCTAGGAACATTCTGTAAGATTACAAGTTCTTATACAAAGATATAAATACCCTAATGGTACTAGGGTTAAATGTGTTCCACAGAGACAGTAAACACCAGCAGGGAGATTCAATAAAAGTTCTTATCATTAAAAATGGTGCTACTTTTGCCGCAACCAATCAGATTTTATTTAACATTTGAAAGATAAAAAGTGATTGGTTGGGGCATAAATTGCAGCATTTTTAATGATAAGAACTTTTATTAAATCTTCCTGCAGATCCTTTGTCTGTCATATGCATTGGTCTTTTTACCCAGCAGGTTGTTTATAACACTGGCCTGGTGAAAGATCTCATTTTTTATGGCCATTGTACACACTCGCATGTGCTACGCTTACACAACATTGGATCTCACTGCAAGCTGACACATGTGCACACACTTATCCTGTACCCTGCCGTGCACTATAGTGTGGCCTCAGCCTCAATACTGCACTTTTATCAATAAGCCCTGTAATGTTTATTGCTTTTTAAAGGGCATGTCCACCCCCAAAACTAAAATTTAACCCACTACTGGCCCCACTGTGTAGTGTATAAAAATCCTTACCTTACATCCCTGCTCCAAATGGTTCTCCTGTAATGTCCCCCCAAATTAAAAAAACTGACCACCAGGAGATGGCCACCAGGGAAATTGTTTCCGCCTCTGAGCTGTCCTCTCAGAGCTTTTTGGCTTGCTCAGAGCTCCCTCCCCCCCTCCTTCTCCCTCCCTCTCCCTCCCATTTTGTTCTCCCTCCCCCTAGTGTAAAAATCCTTTCCCATATATTAGGGATAGTTCCCCCAGCCCCAACCGCAATAAAATATTTATAAGAAAGTCCCCCGATCTTTACTTACCTTCCCTCTCTCCTCCGGCATTCTGAACTGCCGGCAGCCGCGTCTGTGATTGGCTGCCTCTCAGACAATCTCAGACACAGCTGCCGGTCCAGCCCCCTGCTTGCAGTTCTGTGCAAGCAGAAGGCCAGGCATTGTGGCGGAGGAGAGAGGGAAGGTAAGTAACGATTGGGGCACTTTCTTAAAAATATAATATAGCGGTTGGGGCTGGGGGAAGTTATGCCCTACAACATCTGAAAAGTTTTCAAAAGGGGTAGACATACCCTTTAAATGCAATAATAATCACTAAAGGTTCATACATATGCTCAATTTTTTTAAAGTCCCTTTAATCGTTTATATTCAAAAACATTTGTAAATATGTCTGGTTTAAAAAAGGAATCAGACTATTTTCTACTGGTGTCCCGGCCTTTACAAGGAGAGTATTTCTTAATGAGGATCACTATGCAGAAAACTTCTTAGGAACATTATCTACATCATCGAGTTTCAGCTGCTTGGAATCTGTGACTGGGGAAATGAGAAATTACTGTACAGGAATGGAGGCTGTTAGCAGTGTGACTTGTATTAGGTATTCAAAGCACTCCAATAACTGTATTAATTACAAAACATTCATTTGCTATGAAAAACTGGATTATTCTAAGTAATTAAGCAAACCGTACTCAGTGGCGATATTTTGTTAGATTTAACATATTTGATTGAATCAGTAAAAAAAACTCATTGGGCAGTTTACCTGTTTTTTCAGTCCACTGCTTGGCAATATTGAGCAGTTAATTTATAAATATCAGTAGCGATATTTACAATCTGAATTGTACGATCGCCTGTTCAATACTATTGTATTGCATGGTTTTGTACGAAGTGGTAACAAATGTACGGGCAGGAGGCTTAAATGTTTCCGATACGGGTTAGCGGGTTAGTGAATATGCACCTGGGTTGGGGGATAGGTATAGGAAATTGTAACAGTTTTTTCCGATCAAATTTTTGATCAGGGTGGAACAATTGAGAAAAAAAGATTGAACTGTGTATGGGCTGCTTTAGACTAATCGGGACCTGCCTTGGGGTTATGGGCCATATTTATAAATGCGCGGTATTGCAATTAAGCGATGCTGTGCATTATCGGCATTATCGACAGCGGACATAAATGTAAGTCCGTGGTTGTACATTTATGCTGAACATTCATAAATAATGAATGCTCGGTCATAGAATACCATGCAGTAGTAAAATACCACAATGGTAGTCTATGGGGAATTTACGATCGATATTGTATCGGAAATTAACAATTGTTAAACCTATTAACCATCATTTAAGGCGCCTTTTAATACCGCGCCTTTATAAATATGGCCATATGTTACTTGGAGAAGAAATAGCAAGAAGGCTAAGATCACCTACTATAGACCAAAATAGGAATTGCATTGACAGTTGCAAACATGAAATCCACATTTAGGTGACAATTTTGTCTGTTAGGAAATTTTCAGATAAGATAATTGAGGAAAAAGACTCAATGGACAACAGAAAGGAGAAAAATACAAGTAGCAAAAATAGAAAACAAATAAAGATCAACTGCAAAAACATGTTATTTCATTCTTTATTTACAACAAATAACAAGTTGATTTAATGTAATTTTCTGCAGTTAAAGGGTCTTTTTACTCAAAAAAAAAATCTTATTTCCAAAAATTGTATGTTTAAAAGCAATATCCCATTGCTCCAAAACGTTTTTAAGTCTGAGCTGTAGATTCTGATTAACCATCATGTGAAATCACAGGATTTGCAGGGAAAGACCTGTCACTCCAGAAGCAGAAAATATATGTCCCATCCCTGACCTCTTACTGGGATCTTTATTTGCCTGTCAACACACTTTGTGCAATATTTAAGAGATACAGTAGAGAAAAGTAAGAAGGGGGAGGGACGGGGAGATGTGTTAGCAGAGCAGTGCCCATGGTGAGGCTGTGCAGAACTTATAAGTGTCGCAGACACTAAAAGAAGGCAGTGAGTAAGGAGGGTGGGGGCAGTTAGGAGCACTCACTAAACATTAATAATTTAATGACAAAGCAATCACAGATAAATCTGTACCACCATTTTACTTCTCTCAAATTGTACTTTCAGAACAAGTTGTTTAGGTGAGTATAGTGACTCTTTAAGGAACACAAGGCCAAAATATTGTATGAACTTTCTGTCCTTAAAAGGCATGTCCACCCCCAAAACTAAAATTTGCCCCACTAATGCCCCCACTGTAGTGCTAAACAATCCTTACCTTACTCAGTTCCTTATGGTTGTCCTGCATTGTCTGTCCAAAGTCCAGGAAACTGAAGAGTAGCAGGGGGCTGTGTCATCAGGTCCCTGCTTCATCCTTGTCCTCACTGAGGACTGCGACAAGCACAGGGGAGACACCCCCTTCCCTCCCACCCTTCACATCCCTACATGGCGGACATTCTTTCTACAAGATGTTATTATGAGGGTGGACTTGTGCTGTAAAGGAGAACTTTACTCACCTCCACCCTGTTCCACTGGACCCGGCAGTCACTAGTACCCTAAACCCCCAGGTCCTCACCACTGGGTTTTCTTTCTATTTTCTGCAATACTTACTTAAAGTTTCCTTCGTGGCTTAGACTCTACTTCTGCCTTTGCGATCCCGGCCAATGAGAAGACACACTTCTACAAACTGTGCCTCCTCATTGGCTGGAGTCGCTGACTGAATAAAGCAGTGGACAGTGGGTAAGGTGAGTATAGTTTAAGCATGCCATACACAGGGTTAATTGTTTGACTGATTTGACTTATTTGGTTAAAAATCTGTGTCCAGTTAGTGACGGCGCTCGGGTCAGGTGGATCATTTTCTGTCAAGCCCATGCTCCAGCGCTAAACTATAATGTACATGCTCGCTAATGCATGCTATTGTTTAGTTAAAGCAGTTGAAAACCTGTCAAAAGAACCAGCGGTGGTTCATGCTTGCGAGTAAGTTGAAATACTTTGTTCCCATCTCCTTTACCTCCCGTCCTTCAATTAACACAAAAACAGAATTGTTCACTTTCTGAGTCCTTTATACCTTCAATCGCATTTCAATGATTATAACTTTTGGAACATAAAAAAACCTACAATAAAATTCCACGTGCTAGGTCTATCCGACAAATGTCCCCCAGTATGCTAAAAAATTATGAAAATCTTGTGTATCTACATTTCTGTATTTGTGTCCTCTTCATTCCTTTGCTTGCTGCTGTAGGAATTTTATTTATATATACACAGATGTGATAATGATAAAGATTCCAACAATAAAGGGGCCGGTGAAAAGAGTATATAATCTTCCCCTCCCACTCTAATTACCAGTGCTAAGAGCTGCAGGCAAAGAACAATTGTGCAAGTGACAAAGGGGGCGTACATGTTAAGGAGTCACTTTATCTTTTTAAACAGCTCCTCTTCTCCCTTTCGGAACAATCCCTTTTATTATTGTAATAAACCACAGGAATTACGTCCACGGGGAATATGGCTGTAATATGTCTTTGGTGGCATTGTGAACAGTAGACAACTGAGTCATTCGGGTCTTCAAACCCCAACAATAGTAATAAGAGGAAATGCACAGAAACACATTCCAATAACGACACACACAGGTATATTGTGATATGGCGAAACGGAATTTACGGGATTAAAAAACACGGTTTACTTTGTGCAGCTAAAGGGAAATACACCACATTTCTCGTTAGTGTAAATGAAATAGTAGAAGAACACAGAATAGATGCTTTAGTTGCAGCTTTTCTACCATTTTGAACACTTAAAAAAGTCTAGTCTGTCATGTTTAAATATTAGATTTGACATTCGAACTTTAATTCTATTAAATGTCTAAAAAGTGGGGCATATTCACTAAGCCTAGGAATTGGAAACCTCCGATACTGCAGGCTATTGTTAAAGGGCATGTCCACCCCCAAACTTATAATCCCCCCACTAATGGCCCCACCATGTAGTGTCATAAAATCCTTACCTCACAACCCAGCTCCATATGGTTCTCCTGTAGTCCCCCCCAAAGTCCCAAAAACTGCCCACAAGGAGGATAGCAGAGTCCTCCTGTCTCGCCTCCGGGAGAATTTTGGCATGCGTACTGCAGCCCTTCTCCCCTCCCTCCCCTCCGTTTTGCCAATCCCTCCCCCTACCATAAAACCCCTTGCCCATATCATAGTATATCTTCCCCCGGCCCCAACCGCAAAAAAATAATTTTAAGAAAGACCCCCGAACTCTACTTAGCTTCCCTCTCTCCCCCGGCATTCTGAGAAGCCGGCAGCCACGTCCGTGATTGGCTGCCTCTCAGCCAATCACGGACGCGGCTGCCGGTCCCGCCCCCTGCTTGCAGTGTCTTGCAAGCAGAAGGCCGGGCGTCGGAGGAGAGAGGGAAGGTAAGTAAACATTGGGGCAATTTCTTAAATTTATTTTATAGCGGTTGGGGCTGGGAGAAGATATACTATGATATGGGGGAAATGTTTTATAAGGGTGGACATGCCCTTTAATGTACGTCCGTGATCGTACATTTACAACCACTCAGCTGTACAATACCATGCGGTAGTAAAGCAATGCAATCGTGATTACAGCTTTATAAATATGGCCCAGGGTACGGCCATCAATACTCTAGCTTGTCCGACCATAGGCTGGGTATACATGGGCTAATGCTGCCCATTTTTTTCTCCAAACAAAGCAGTTGGTAAGGCTGAAATATTCACCAGTATGTAACCACGCCTTGGAGATTCTATATACTAAAAGAAGGTTGCCGACGAACGCTAGACCCTCCTGCTTGCACTGGCCATGTGACGTCTTCTAGCCAACGCCCACAGGTGGGTCTGGTATGCCTGCTGGGGGTGTGTGAGAATCCTAATGTACTGTACACCACTGTGTATAATTGTTGGATCTTTATAAATGAAAACACCAATAAATAAAACTATTGTACATAATATACTTCTTCTTTCCCATAAAAGACTAACAGTTTCTAGACTCTCCTGTTTGACCCCTTTGTTTGCACTTGGCTGTAATAAGTGACTCCTTATGCAGTTGTTGAACATTCAGATGCATGACATATTCCAATGTCCATTTTCCATAGATGTCATTTTGTTTTCATTCCAAAGGATATTAAGACCATGACTGTCCACATGTGCTCGGGCCTTCTGAGCCGGAAACCTTAAAAGAAGAAATAATTCTTTGGATGCATTATACAGTAGCTGGTTTGGTTCCAGTGACAGCTGCTAGCCAAGCAACTGAAGCTTATCAATAGAGATATTCTAATGTTTGCCAAAGAAGTCTCTGGGAGTCAGATGTTACAGGATTAGTGTCTGGTAAACATGGAATTTCTCACCAGGATACAAAATAACAAATCAAATTGCATTACTTTCACTGTATTCTCAGAATAGACTTTGTACCAACTCATCATGATGCTCCAGATATTTCCACTGGTGTAGTACAGTGGCTGGCTAATATGGTGTACAGTGGCTGGCAAATACGGTGTACAGTGGCTGGCTAATACGGTGTACAGTGGCTGGCTAATACTGGTGTACAGTGGCTGGCTAATACCGTGTACAGTGGCTGGCTAATACCGTGTACAGTGGCTGGCTAATACGGTGTACAGTAGTGGCTAATATGGTGTACAGTGGCTGGCATTCTCTTGTTGGAATGATTGATTTTGTTGTTCTTGTTCACAGAGGTAAATTCTTATGTCAATTATTTATCCAGAAATGAACTCCAGACAACACTGATTGTGCTGACGTGTGGCAATTTAGAATCCCCATCATTTTATTTATACTTTGTATAATGAGACATCTGACATTTTATTATATAATAAGAGCCCCATCATTTTATTTTCAGGTTCTGCCTGTGCTATGAAAAAATAGGATGTATACTCCTATGGATCTTTGGTGTATACCTCACTACTAATGCTGTCCCTTCCATCACAGGTATCTGTCAACTCCCTTGGAATTTATAAAAGAGATAATTTGCAGGGAAAAAGCCTTTAAATTAAAAGCTCAGTTCACTAGTAGATGTTTGTATAGACTTCCCTCTTCTCCCTCTGACAAATAAGATTTTGCTTACAAAAAATCAATGGCACATCAATGTCATTTCCAATAGAACATATATGATGCCTACCAGTATCATATATATTGTACTGTCTAGCAGTCTTAGTGATACCTAAGGGCAGCTTTCTCTCAGTACTGCATCAAGGTACCTGTTAAATAATTATTGATTTGGAAGGTCCTAAGTAATTGACTGCTCATTGCATTGAAATGATTTGCTACAGACGGGGAGGCTCAAGCATAGTCTCCTTAAACCAGCCCTTTAAATGGGAGCCTAGCCCTTTTGATACTGACCGTTGGTCTCGAGAGCCTCACTCTCTGGCTAATGACTCATGGGGCCATATTTATAAACCTGCAGTATCACAAGTTAGCGATACTGCGCGTTATCGGTAATGTACGACAGCGGACGAATATGTATGCCCGCGATCGTACATTTATGATATTCGGTTGTAGAATACCATGCGATAGAAAAATACTACAGTGGTATTTTATGGGGATTGTAAATCTACGATTGCAGTTGTAAATTTACGATAACGATTGTAAACTAACCATCCTTTTTGTGACGGCGCTTCAGGGTTCTTTAATAACATTAATTAATTAATGCTATGTAAGGGAGAGTGTGGTACCCACCCTTTAATAAATAATACAAGTTGTTTCATTCAGGCAGCTCCTCTCCCAGCATTATATCTTGTGTAAATAATGTATATGTAAAATGATCCAAGCACATTGGATCACATGTTGGGGATATGCAGTTAGTCCTTTTTCCACAAGATGGCTCAATATGTAAAACTCCTGGGATTGTCATAAAGTCCTTAGTACGGTGCCAGCTTGTCTATGCAGCTGGATTGCGTTAAGTAATTGCTGATTGGTCTGCTGTTCAGTAAGTCGGATGATTGGCTGCTGGATAAAGCTTGGTCATTTGCACTTCAAAGGGACTTTAGGAATAAAAAGAGCAGCTTTAGTCCACATGGGGGAAGCACATAGACAAAGGGCTAAGAGCCGATTAACACTATCCTGCCCCTTAGCTTGAGAGCAAGGGATACAGGAGGAAGCAGACTAGGGATTGCCAGAAGAGAAAGCTGAGCAAGGAAGAACAGAGCTAGGACACATGCTTAGGCAGTGTCCAGCAGCTCAGAGCTCTAGCACACTACCCTGTCCCTTAGCTTGAGAGCAAGGGATCCAGGAGCCAGGAAGGATTCAGCAGCCCAGCAGTTTGGAGCCAAGGCAGTGGAGCCCAGAGATCTCAGGGACTGCATCCCAAGAACAGTGCTCGCCTGGTAGGATAAGGTTGTGCTTAATACTGGTACTTCATAATAAAGCTCCTCCAATTGCAAAAGAGCTTGTGTTTCCTGGTTTGCCTTATTTCCCACAACCTTACACAGGGCATCCTATGACAGTTTTAACAATTGTTGAAGGTGTGGTATTGCTAAAAAGCAAAAACACACCTTTATAAATATGGCCCATGGAGAGGTCGTTTCTCCCAAGGAAACCAAGTTAAAAGCTGTAATTCCATGAACCTGTAACTGGTAAGAAGCTAGAACCTTTAATTAGTAATAAGAAACATGCAGCCCTATGTTTATATTCTATGAACGTTCTGAGATATTATAACATGGACCCTTAGAAAGCTCAGTAGTTAAAATACATTTACAAGCTTATATAGTTCATATCAAATCACATAGCAAAGAATGAGTCATAGGAGGGAATATGATTGAAAAGGTATATACTGTACATTCTGTAACCTTATCAGCTGGGTGAAACTACCTAATAATGTAAACACTACATTCCCTGAGGCTACTGTAATGTTATCATATATATATATATATATTGACTCTTCTTTCAACCCATAATCAACAATAAAAAGAAACGTCCTCCAGCCCCCCGAACCTTCAACCTGTTATTTGACCCAGGAGATAGAAATAAAGACATTTTACCAGAATCTTGTTTTTTTTTTTTGTCATCCAAGAAATGCCAGCCAAGCACCTTATGTAAACACGGCCTAGCAGCATGTATACAAGGAGAGAGGGGTAAAGAGGTTCATGATTTCAGGCTATGGTTGACTGCCCAATCATTCAGATTTGATGTAACATTTATTCACTACAGCCACAGCTTAATGTAAAAATTGGACTTTTTGTGCATGTTATTCATACTTAGTAAAATCCATTCTGTACAAAAATTGCGCAAGATGCAGCTAATCTTTTAAGACTGGATTTCCTTTGGAATGATGCCAACCAATTGAGAGTAGAGATGGCCGGTTCGTGGACCCGAACCTGGATCTGCCGCGGATTTATCCCGTCTGCGAACGGCGGATTATTCCGGATTTTCCGCCTTCCGAACCGCAGATTTTTTTTTTTTTTCGAAAATTTTCGAAAATACGAGTATCTCCGTAATTACGAGAATCTACGATCTTTCGGGGCCCGGGAAAACCGAAGATCCTCGTAATTACGAAGATTCTCGTAATTACGAGAATTTTCGTAAAAACGAGAAATTCTTGTAAATTCGCATTTTGGGGCTTATTTTCAAGACAGAGCAAGCCACATGACCCAAATTATCCAATGGCAGCTAACATGATTATTGCCAGCCCCCTGGGTATAAAAGGCGGCTTCACAGGCGACATTTTGTCAGTGTGTTGGAGTGTGTTTAGTGGAGACCTGACAGTGTAGGAGTTGGAGAGAGATTTTTGCGCTTTTTGAGCTTTCTGTGTGTGGATTTCAGTGTGGTGGTTTAGCACTTGTTGTTACCCACCCCTGTATTCACACATCTTGAGACCCAACAGTCCTTTTAAGGACTAACTTTGTGAGACCCAAAAGTCCTTTTAAGGACTAACCCCCCTATAAGTCCTTTGGACAAATTTTGTGTTAGTCCTTTTAGAGGTCTAGGGGGCATATTTATAAAGGTTCGTTAACTTTTCGCGGCCGTTTTCGCGGACATTAACGCATAAATCGCGTTTACCGCGATTTATAAAGGTCCGAAAACGGCCGCGAAAAGTTAACGAAGCGTTAACCTTTCGCGCCGATACTTACCTGTTACCGCCGCTTCTATTTATAAAGCGGCGGTACAGGTTTCGCTCGGCTAGTATCGGCTGTTTTACTTCGCCACCTTGAAGGAGGCGAAGTCAGCCGATACTAACCTCCCGCGGCGGGGATGGGCAGGCAACCCGTGGCGGGTGGTCGCACCCGCCCCGGGAGACACGCCCACCCCGCCCACACCCCCCGCGGCGGCAGCGGCGACCACCCGCCGCCGCCACTTCCCAGCAGCCCCTCCCAACCCGTTCCCCGTTCGCGGCAATCTCGGAACGGGAGGCTAGGAGGGGCTGCCGGGAAGGGGCCGCAGCAGGTGGTCGCGACCACCCGCCGCGCACCCCCTCCCCGGCAACCCCTCCAAGCCCCCCGCCCCGGCCGCTCCCGGGGAGGGGACGGGAGGGAGCCGCTGGGGGGGTGGAGGCTCCCTCCAGCGGGGCCCTGAGAAGGGCCTTTTGGGGCTTAGGGGGTCCCGCAGCTCGAACCGGGACCCCCCCTCCCCGGCCCTTATAAGGGCCCTTGCGGCACTTACAAGTGCCCTTGCGGCTCTGACAAGAGCCTTTTGGGGCTTAAGGGGTCCCGCAGCTCGACCGGACCCACCTCCCCGGCCCTTTAAGGGCCCTTGCGGCACTGACAAGTGCCCTTGCGCTCTTATAAAGCCTTTTGGGCTTAGGGGTCCCGCAGCTCGAAACAGGACCCCCTCCCCGCCCTTGTAGGCCCTTGCGGCCTTAAAAGGGCCCTTGCGGCACTAATAGTGCCTTTGCGGGGGGTCCCGCAGCTCGACCGGGACCCCCAGTGCGGCTCTTAAAAGAGCCCTTGGGCGACGTCTTCGGGCTGGCGACACCAACCCACTCAGGTCGCCGACGCCAGGCAGACTCACTGCGGCCGCACGTGAGCCCGCTGGCACCGCCGGCCTCAGCGGAGCCGATGTGGCCAGCCGCTCTCTTTCTTCAGCCATCTACTGCGATGGCATCTGAGTTCCTCGGCGGAAGCTCCTCTTTATATAGGTTTGCAGAAATCCATAATCCGTTTCTGATTTGCAATTTTTAATCTTGCTTTACATAACCAATCAGATCAGAACTTTCCAGAAATCTGATTGGTTAATGTAAAGCAAGTATTAAAAAATTGACCAATCAAAAACAGATTATGGATTTCTGCAAACCTTATAAAGAGGAGCTTTCCGCCGCGGAACTCAGATGCCATCGCAGTAGATGGCTGAAGAAAGAAGCGGCTGGCAACATCGGCTCCGCTGAGGCGGCGTGTCCAGGCTCACTGGCGGCCGCAGTGAGTCTGCCTGGCATCGGCGACCTGAGTGGGGTTGGTGTCGCCAGCCCAAGACTCGCGTCGGATCAAGACGCCGGCAACATCGGCTCATTGAGGTCGCCGGCGCCCTTATAAGGGCCGGGAGGGGGGGTCCCGGTTCGAGCTGCGGGACCCCCTAAGCCCCAAAAGGCCCTTCTCAGGGCCCCGCTGGAGGGAGCCTCCACCCCCCCAGCGGCTCCCTCCCGTCCCCCGTCCCCTGTGGCGCGACCACCTGCTGCGGCCCCTTCCCGGCAGCCCCTCCTAGCCTCCCGTTCCGAGATTGCCGCGAACGGGGAACGGGTTGGGAGGGGCTGCTGGGAAGCGGTATCGCCGCGAAGGGGCTTAAAATTACCGCAGCACATCGCGGCCGCGATAGGTATCGCGGGAATAGCGCTCGCCGTTATAAATACGGCGATAGCGCTATTTTCGCGGCCGCGATGTGCGGCGGTAATTTTTTTGCGATATTATCGATTCTTTATAAATATGCCCCTATGAGCCCTAAACTCAATCAAATTCGACTAACAATGAAGATGTGTCAGTGAGGTCTGCCTGGCCGCAAGTATCGCCGCGAAAGGCGGCTTTAAAATTACCGCAGCACATCGACGGCCGGCGATAGTATCGCGGGAATAGCGCTCGCCGTTATAAATACGGCGATAGCGCTATTTCTGCGGCCGCGATGTGCGGCGGTAATTTTTTGCGCTAACTATGTTCCTTTAATAAATATGCCCCATAGTGTTTGTGAATATGTTTCTTAGAGATTCCATGACAACTTGCGGTTTGGAACTGCTGTCATACTTACCATCGGGAAGAGTGTGGTCGTCCCGTCACGGTCCTGGCTTCTCACGTAAGTCCCGTACATTGTTTTCATCAGGTGGCCGGCTTATTTATGATAGGTCTTTATTCACAAATGGAAGGAATTTGAACACGAACTGATCCATATAGGATACATCGCATGGACAACTGGACACTTGGTATAGGCAATGGGGACGCCCATTGCCGTATATGTATGTGTTTTTAATAGTCATGTTAGTGTATTATGTGTGGGTTTTAAGGTTGTTGGAATATCTCACATGAGGGGATATGGGTAAAGATTGTCAATAAACAGCGTGGTATTTTTTGGACCTTTATGCGCTTAGTGCCTTTATTATAGGGTCTTTTTCTATAAGAGGAGTTTCTGTGTCCTCTGTTGTTTCATGGTATTTTATTGTTCACCCTGTAAGGCACCGCTGTATTTGCAGTGTTTTGCGATGGTCCGTATTATATATAAGGAACTGTGCCACATCAGACCAATGTACCATTAACCTCACATTACCACACAGGAGTTTGAGATCTAAAACGTGACCATTAACCCTAAATTATTATACATGAAGTTTGAGATTTGCCCCATTACACTCAATAAAATGACTTGAGTGGCTAGAGATGTCAACTTCTTAAATGAATATATGTGTTCTCATACCTTGCATCTAGGACTGGGTACACACAGGCAGATTTGTTCGGGCCAATCCACGATACTTATGGTTTCGATCAGTCGGCTGAAAAATCTGTGCCAGTTTGTCCGGATCAGATGAATGGACGATCGGTTGTTGGATATCACGGTTAATGTGCAATTCCCTGAACGAACGTTTCCTTTGCGTATGTGTACTTTTTAACAGTCGTTCCCGTGTATTTATGTAAGTGAATAAGTATCTTTGTCTATGGATGGTGAAGGTTTTGTTATCTGTGTGCAGTCCCCCATTTATTGTGGAATATATACCAGTGGCAATATATGGTAATTATGTGACAGAGCATGTAGTAGACTCATACCTAGACCGATGGTACATCTTATAAGGCCTCTATCTATTGTTCACTAAATATTTTATGTTTAAGGAACCTAAATTCAACATTAATACAGGCCCATATACCAAATTAGCAACATTGCTTTCATATGAAGTGTGTGCGGTGTGTGTGCCTGTGACAGGATGTGATTGGCTGTAGATCAACTGGGGTGAGTTGCATTTGTATCTCCAGATTTGGGTCAGTGATTAAACTGTAGACTACCAGTGCGTATTAACGTGGACTCTGAATACACGGTTTCTGCAAAACCTACTGTACTTTGAGAGCAGATATTAAATCTGGAATTTAAGAGCATCAATATTCACTGCAGAATGTTAACTGAAAATTCATATTACAGTCTAGGGGAACATTCTCCAGATTGCAAACTTTGCAAAGGCCGTCAATTCAATTCTCTCTGCCAATTAGATCAGCCCAAGATGACCCATAAAACTGAGCTTCTATCTGCAAAATATGTATTTATATTGTTTAATCCACCGGCTAGGAGAAATTCCCATTGACTCAGCCTGGGAGCCATGTGTAAAGTTACTGACTAGAAAAACATGGAGATTACCATTAGGAGGGCACGAAGCTGCACATTCCAGATTATCGTTTTGGATAAACGTGTGTGTTAGACTGGCAGTTGTTACGGTGTTCAGACAGATGGTCATTTAACCATTTTTTAGATGTGCCCCACACCCTCATTCAGTGCTTCCAAGAAATAAGTTCCCAGCCTGGTGCTCATAGAACAGAACATGTATTGTTCGGAATAAGAATTCCTCCCATACAGCTATGGGGTTCATTGCACCCCCTCCAAGATCCACACCCACCTGCTGTTTGCTAAGGTCATGGAGTGGAATAGAGAAGTAACAGTTTCTTGCTGTAAACATACTGAATACTCCTTCTGTCATTTCATTCTCCATTATTTCCAGTCATTTTCTGACTGAAGGAATGTAAATGGAGGGAATATGTCGTTGTTTAGAGGAACAGATTAGTGAAAAGTTCACAGTAGAGGTGATTAATATATAGATGTCGCCATACAGCCACATACATTAACAGTCAACCAGTAACCTAGTAACTAGATCGTTTCCACTGACCCGCACCTTCTATTATAAGTACCCAGGTAAACGTTAAGCGCCAGGTCTTCTCCCCTGGGTTTACTGGCAATCAGACCAGTTCACTTGATTAGTCCGGTCCATTTCTACTCCTCAGTCTGTCAACAACAAGACCAATAGGGAGACACACTCTGCAAGAAGCACATTTTACCCTTGGCCAGGTCCGTACAGGAGGTGGAAGTGGACCAGACCGGTGAGGGGAACTTTAGGTTTAAGAGAAACAGATGTTTGGCAGAGAAATCGGATCAGAAGAAACCAATCGAAGTTACCCACCTAGCACGGCTGATCTTCATGACAGTTTCCCCTTAAAATTTGCGGGATATGGGGGCTTAAAGATGGGGTAAGTGGAAAATTTCAACTGGCCCGATTTTCGTTTTTCCCTAGTTGGGGTGTAAATCGCAGTTAAATTTGGTTCAAATCATAGATGTTTTGTAGTTTCCTCTTTGAAACATCTTAAGTCAACAAAATGTTGCTCCGCTCACGTGTAAATAAATAAACCGTTTGTACACCATGTTCTAGCCTCTCCTCTAAGGACAATAAGGGGATGGTGGGGGTTTCTGAGGTTATCATTGATATAAATGGTTTGCAGTCGATGTTGCTATTGAAAACTTTAGTGATCACATTGGTCAGTGAGTCATTGCCCTGACAGTCAGTAACAGAAGCCGACAGTGGTTAATTAACAGGATATACACGTTACCCCCCCCCCCCATCTAATCACAGGCCAGATGTGTTCTTCTCCTTGATATGGTTTATGTACTTTGGCTTCCATCCCCATGAATCATTGCATTAATTGTTTATCTATTTTCTGTATTTCTGGTATATTCAGCTTCCCATCCTGTTTACCTGTTGGGAATTTCCTCCCCTCTAGTTAATTTAAATTACAATGTGTATGGGGGGGGGTCTGTCTGGCAATTAGCAGAAACCCTCCAGAAATAAAGCTAAAAGGCTGATAACCAGCATCCCATTTACTCATTGTTTCATGGACTTTAAAGCCTCACAGACCAATTACAGAAACACTAAAGGTTCATACGCACGTGCGATCACAGTCCCGACCCGGTAGTCGGGCAATGATCCCCGACCGAATGGCCATTTCGGCCGATAAAGTGCCCATGCAAGGGCCGATTATCGGCCAAAGCAAAACGTCGGTCAGGACCGCGATCGCACGTGTGTAAGAAACTTAAGATGATATCCTAATGATTTCATAGTGGAATAACACACCATGGCTAATCCCAGCATATACAGGTTAATAACACACCATGGCTAATATCCCAGCATATACAGGTTAATAACACACCATGGCCTAATATTCCAGCATATACAGGTTAATAACCACCATGGCTAAATATCCCAGTCATATACAGGTTAATAACACACCGTGCTAATATCCCAGCTATACACTTTAATAACACACTATGGCTAATATCCCAGCATATGCAGGTTAATAACACACCATGGCTAATATCCCAGCATATACAGGTTTAATAAAACACCATGGCTAATATCCCAGCATATACAGGTTATTAACCCACCATGGCTAATATCCCAACATATACAGGTTAATAACACACTATGGCTAATATCCCAGCATATACAGGTTAATAACACACAATGGCTAATATCCCAGCATATACAGGTTAATAACACACCATGGCTAATATCCCAGCATATACAGGTTATTAACCCACCATGCTATATCCCAACAAATAGGTTAATAACACACTATGGCTAATATCCCAGCATATACAGGTTAATAACACACCATGGCTAATTACCCAGCATATACAGGTATTAACCCACCATGGCTAAATCCCAACATATAAGGTTAATAACACACTATGGCTAATATCCCAGCATATACAGGTTAATAACACACCATGGCTAATATCCCAGCATATACAGGTTATTAACCCACCATGGCTAATATCCCAACATATACAGGTTAATAACACACTATGGCTAATATCCCAGCATATACAGGTTAATAACACACCATATGGACTTGGCACCAAAATGTGGATGCGAAATAACCTGTACAGAAACCCTACTCCTAAAGAACAATCAGGGAGATGCAATATCACAACTCCTAGCTTCTTAACTTTACACAATCCCCCGCTGCAATACCGGACATAACACAACGGTGTCCAGTATTGCATGGCGTAAAGGTGAAAGCCGGGGTTGTGCGTTTTAACTCTGTTTAGACTGGCCAAGAGACTTCTAGTATGTTCCACTAGACACCACAGCCCACCCTTCCCCATTTCAGTAACAAGAGATCTATTTGTTTTCCAGGATGGCTGCCTGGACACCCACAAATACACAAAGTATCAAAGCAAAATAATTTCCCATACACCTTCTAGCCACTGTATATAAAGTACTGCGCTAGCAAGGTGCTAATAAAGACTGATGAAGTATAATACTATGAACATCCAATGGCATATGGGAATATTTAATGCAGTGAAAGATGTGGAATATGGTTCCAGATGACATAGGTGAATGAGGAAAATTGCTCACACTGGATATTTATTTCCATTACCTTATGATCCTTTTGCATTATAGTTATTCCCATAAAATGTTACAAAGTCTTGCCCTGTTTCAATCAAAGAAACAACATGGCTAGTCACTGCTAATAGGCGTCAGGTAGCAGGTGGTATGGAAAATGGGGCGTATGTAGAGTGTTACACTGTATCACCGGCTAGGAACATTCTGTAAGATTACAAGTTCTTATACAAAGATATAAATACCCTAATGGTATAGGTTAAATGTGTTCCACAGAGACAGTAAACACCAGCAGGGAGATTCAATAAAAGTTCTTATCATTAAAAATGGTGCTACTTTTTGCCGCAACCAATCAGATTTTATTTAACATTTGAAAGATAAAAAGTGATTGTTGGGGCATAAATTGCGGCATTTTAATGATAAGAACTTTTATTAAATCTTCCTGCAGTCCTTGTCTGTCATATGCATGGGTTTTTTACCCAGCAGGTTGTTTATAACACTGGCCTGGTGAAAGATCTCATTTTTTATGGCCATTGTAAACACTCCGCATGTGCTACGCTTACACAACATTGGATCTCACTGCAAGCTGACACATGGCACCACACTTATCCTGTACCCTGCCGTGCACTATAGTGTGGCCTCAGCTCTCAATACGCACTTTTATCAATAAGCCCTGTAATGTTATTGCTTTTTTAAAGGGCATGTCCACCCCCAAAACTAAAATTTAACCCATTACTGGCCCCAATGTTAGTGTATAAAAATCTTACCTTACATCCCTGCTCCAAATGGTCTCCTGTAATGTCCCCCCCCAAATTAAAAAAAAACTGACCACCAGGAGATGGCCCACCAGGGAAATTGGTTTCCGCCTCTGAGCTGTCCTCTCAGAGCTTTTTGGCTTGCTCAGAGCTCCCTCCCCCCCCTTCCCCTCCCTCTCCCTCCCATTTTTTTCTCCCTCCCCCTAGTGTAAAAATCCTTTCCCTATATTAGGGATAGTTCCCCCCAGCCCCAACAGCAATAAAATATTTATAAGAAAGTCCCCCGATCTTTACTTACTCCCTCATCCCCGGCATTCTGAACTGCCGGCATCCACGTCTTGACCCCTCTTGCCTTTCTATGCCTGCTTGCCTCTCAAGACAATCTCAGATCACACCAGCGCCGTCCAGCCCCCTGCTTGCAGTTCTGTGCAAGCAGAAGGCCAGGCATTGTGGCGGAGGAGAGAGGGAAGTATAGTAACGATTGGGGCACATCTTTCTTAAAAATATCATTATGAGGGGTTGGGGCTGGGGAAGTTTATGCCCTTACAACATCGGAAAAGTTTTGGTCATGTTTTTTTTTTGTTTTTTTTTTTTATTTAATGTTTTTTTGTTTTCATTTTTTTTTATTTTTATGGTGTGCTTCTTTTTTTGTTAGGTTTGTTTTCAATTTTTGTTGTTTGGTTTTTTGGTGGCAGTTTTCATTTTTTTGCGTTTATTTTTTCATTTTTGTTGGTGGCTTTATTTAATTGGGTTTTGTTTTTTTTTTTTTTTTTTTTCGTTTTAATGTTTCGTCAAAAAGGGGTTAGGACATACCCTTTTAAAATGCAATATAATAATAACCTAAAGGTTCATACATATGCTAATTTTTTTAAAGTCCCTTTAATCGTTTATATCAAAAAACATTTGTTAAATATGTCGGTTTAAAAAAGGAATCAGATTTTCTACTGGTGTCCGGCCTTTACAAGGAGAGTATTCTAAGAGGTCACTATGCAGAAAACTTCTTAGGAACATTATCTACTCATCGAGTTCTTTAGCTGCTTGGAACTGTGAGGGAATGAGAAATTACTGTCAGGAATGGAGGCTGTAGCAGTGTGACTTGTATTAGGTATTCAAAGCCTCCAATAACTGATTAATTACAAACATTCATTTGCTATGAAAAACTGGATTATTTCTAAGTAATTAAGCAAACCGTACTCAGTGGCGATATTTTGTTAGATTTAACATATTTGATTGAATCAGTAAAAAAAATCATTGGGCAGTTACCGTTTTTTCAGCCACTGTTGGCAATATTGAGCATTAATTTATAAATATCATAGCGATATTTACATCTGATTGTACGATCGCCTGTTCAATATTGTATTGCATGGTTTGTACGAAGTGGTAACAATGTACGGGCAGGAGGCTTAAATGTTCCGAACGGGTTAGCGGGTTAGTGAATATGCACCGGGTTGGGGGATAGGTATAGGAAATTGTAACAGTTTTTTCGATCAAATTTTTGATCAGGGTGGAACAATTGAGAAAAAAAGATTGAACTGTGTATGGGCTGCTTTAGACTAATCGGGACCTGCCTTGGGGTTATGGCCATATTATAAATGCGCGGTATTGCAATTAAGCGATGCTGTGCATTATCGGCATTATCGACAGCGGACATAAATAAGTCCGTGGTTGTACATTTATGCTGAGACATTCATAAAATAATGAATGCTCGGTCATAGAATACCTGCAGTAGTAAAATACCACAATGGTAGTCTATGGGGAATTTACGATCGATATTGTATCGGAAATTAACAATTGTTAAACCTATTAACCATCATTTAAGGCGCTTAATACCGCGCCTTATAAAATATGGCCATATGTTACTTGGAGAAGAAATAGCAAGAAGGCTAAGATCACCTATATAGACCAAAATAGGATTGCATTGACAGTTGCAAACATGAAATCCACATTAGGTGACAATTTTGTCTGTTAGGAAATTTTCAGATAAGATAATTGAGGAAAAAAGACTCAATGGACAACAGAAAGGAGAAAAAATACAAGTAGCAAAAATAGAAAACAAATAAAGATCAACTGCAAAAACATGTTATTTCATTCTTATTACAACAAATAACAAGTTGATTTAATGTAATTTTCTGCAGTTAAAGGGTCTTTTTAATCAAAAAAAAATCTTATTCCAAAAATTGTATGTTAAAAGCAATATCCCATTGCTCCAAAACGTTTTAAGTCTGAGCTGTAGATTCTGATTAACCCTATGTGAAATCACAGGATTTGCAGGGAAAGACACTGTCACTCCACAGAAGCAGAAAATATAGTCCATCCCTGACCTCTTACTGGGATCTTTATTTGCCTGTCAACACACTTGTGCAATATTTAAGAGATACAGTAGAGAAAAGTAAGAAGGGGGAGGGACGGGGAGATGTGTTAGCAGAGCAGTGCCCATGGTGAGGCTGTGCAGAACTTATAAGTGTCGAGACACTAAAAGAAGGCAGTGAGTAAGGAGGGTGGGGGCAGTTAGGAGCACTCACTAAAATTAATAATTTAATGACAAAGCAATCACAGATAAATCTGTACCACCATTTTACTTCTCTCAAATTGTACTTTCAGAACAAGTGTTTAGGTGAGTATAGTGACTCTTTAAGGAACACAAGGCCAAAATATTGTATGAACTTTCTGTCCTTAAAAGGCAGTCCACCCCCAAAACTAAAATTTGCCCACTAATGCCCCCACTGTAGTTGCTAAACAATCCTTACCTTACTCGTTCCTTATGGTTGTCCTGCATTGTCTGTCCAAAGTCCAGGAAACTGAAGAGAGCAGGGGGCTGTGTCATCAGGTCCCTGCTTCATCCTTGTCCTCACAGGACTGCGACAAGCACAGGGGAGACACCCCCTCCTCCCACCCTTCACATCCCTACATGGCGGACATTCTTTCTACAAGATGTTATTATGAGGGGTGGACTTGTGCTGTTAAAGGAGAACTTTACTCACCTCCACCTGTTCCACTGGACCCGGCAGTCACTAGTACCCTAAACCCCCAGGTCCTCACCACTGGGTTTTTTTCTATTTTCTGCAATACTTACTTAAATTTCCTTCGTGGCTTAGACTCTACTTCTGCCTTTGCGATCCCGGCCAATGAGAAGACACACTTCTACAAACTGTGCCTCTCATTGGCTGGAGTCGCTGACTGAATAAAGCAGTGGACAGTGGGTAAGGTGAGTATAGTTAAGCATGCCATACACAGGGTTAATTGTTTGACTGATTTGACTTATTTGGTTAAAAATCTGTGTCCAGTTAGTGACGGCGCTCGGGTCAGGTGGATCATTTTCTGTCAAGCCCATGCTCCAGCGCTAAACTATAATGTAAATGCTCGCTAATGCATGCTATTTGTTAGTAAAGCAGTTGAAAACCTGTCAAAAGAACCAGCGGTGGTTCATGCTTGCGAGTAAGTTGAAATCTTTGTTCCCATCTCCTTTACCTCCCGTCCTTCAATTACACAAAACAGAATGTTCACTTTCTGAGTCCTTTATACTTCAATGCATTTCATGATTATAACTTTTGGAACATAAAAAACTACAATAAAATTCCACGTGCTAGGTCTATCCGACAAATGTCCCCAGTATGCTAAAAAATTATGAAATCTTGTGATCTACATTTCTGTATTTGTGTCCTCTTCATTCCTTTGCTTGCTGCTGTAGGAATTTATTTATATATACACAGATGTGATAATGATAAAGATTCCAACAATAAAGGGGCCGGTGAAAAGAGTATATAATCTTCCCTCCCACTCTAATACCAGTGCTAAGAGCTGCAGGCAAAGAACATTGTGCAAGTGACAAAGGGGGCGTACATGTTAAGGAGTCACTTATCTTTTTAAACAGCTCCTCTTCTCCCTTTCGGAACAATCCCTTATTATTGTAATAAACCACAGGAATTACGTCCACGGGGAATATGGCTGTAATATGTCTTTGGTGGCATTGTGAACAGTAGACAACTGAGTCATTCGGGTCTTCAAACCCCAACAATAGTAATAAGAGGAAATGCACAGAAACACATTCCAATAACGACACACACAGGTATATTGTGATATGGCGAAAAGGAATTTACGGGATTAAAAAACACGGTTTACTTGTGCAGCTAAAGGGAAATACACCACATTTCTCGTAGTGTAAATGAAATAGTAGAAGAACACAGAATAGATGCTTTAGTTGCAGCTTTTCTACCATTTTGAACACTTAAAAAAGTCTAGTCTGTATGTTTAAATATTAGATTTGACATTCGAACTTTAATTCTATTAAATGTCTAAAAAGTGGGGCAATTATTCACTAAGCCTAGGAATTGGAAAACTCCGATACTGCAGGCTATTGTTAAAGGGCATGTCCACCCCCAAAACTATAATCCCCCCACTAATGGCCCCACCATAGATAGTGTCATAAAATCCTTACCTCACAACCCAGCTCCATATGGTTCTCTGTAGTCCCCCCCCCAAAGTCCCAAAAAACTGCCCACAAGGAGGATAGCAGAGTCCTCCTGTCTCGCCTCCGGGAGAATTTTGGCATGCGTACTGCAGCCCTTCTCCCCCTCTCCCCCTCCTGTTTGCAATCCCTCCCCCTACCATAAAACCCCTTGCCCATATCATAGTATATCTTCCCCCGGCCCCAACCGCAAAAAAATAATTTTAAGAAAGACCCCCGAACTCTACTTAGCTTCCCTCTCTCCCCGGCATTCTGAGAAGCCGGCAGCCACGTCCGTGATTGGCTGCCTCTCAGCCAATCACGGACGCGGTGCCGGTCCGCCCCCGCTTGCAGTGTCTTGCAAGCAGAAGGCCGGGCGTCGGAGGAGAGAGGGAAGGTAAGTAAAACATGGGGCAATTTCTTAAATTTATTTTATAGCGGTTGGGGCTGGGAGAAGATTACTATGATATGGGGGAAATGTTTATAGGGTGGACAGCCCTTTAATGTACGTCCGTGATCGGACATTTACAACCCATCAGCTGTACAATACCATGCGGTAGTAAAGCAATGCAATCGTGATTACCGCTTTATAAATATGGCCCAGGGTACGGCCATCAATACTCTAGCTTGTCCGACCATAGGCTGGGTTAAATGGGCTAATGCTGCCCATTTTTTTCTCCAAACAAAGCAGTTGGTAAGGCTGAAATATTCACCAGTATGTAACCACGCCTTGGAGATTCTCTATACTAAAAGAAGGTTGCCGACGAACGCTAGACCCTCCTGCTTGCACTGGCCATGTGACGTCTTCTAGCCAACGCCCACAGGTGGGTCTGGTATGCCTGCTGGGGGTGTGTGAGAATCCTAATGTACTGTACACCACTGTGTATAATTGTTGGATCTTATAAATGAAAACACCAATAAATAAAACTATTGTACATAATATACTTCTTCTTCCCATAAAAGACTAACAGTTTCTAGACTCTCCTGTTTGACCCCTTTGTTGCACTTGGCTGTAATAAGTGACTCCTTATGCAGTTGTTGAACATTCACGATGCATGACATATCCAATGTCCATTTTCCATAGATGTCATTTTGTTTTCATTCCAAAGGATATTAAGACCATGACTGTCCACATGTGCTCGGGCCTTCTGAGCCGGAAAACCTTAAAAGAAGAAATAATTCTTTGGATGCATTATACAGTAGCTGGTTTGGTTCCAGTGACAGCTGCTAGCCAAGAAAGAGCTATCAATAGAGATATTCTAATGTTGCGCAAAGAAGTCTCTGGGAGTCAGATGTTACAGGATTAGTGTCTGGTAAACATGGAATTTCTCACCCGGATACAAAATAACAAATCAAATTGCATTACTTTCACTGTATTCTCAGAATAGACTTTGTACCAACTCATCATGATGCTCCAGATATTCCCATGGTGTAGTACAGTGGCTGGCTAATATGGTGTACAGTGGCTGGCAAATACGGTGTAGTGGCTGGCTAATACGGTGTACAGTGGCTGGCTAATACTGTGTACAGTGGCGTGGCTGGCTAATACCGTGTACAGTGGCTGGCTAATACCGTGTTACAGTGGCTGGCTAATACGGTGTACAGTAGTGGCTAATATGGTGTACAGTGGCTGGCATTCTCTTGTTGGAATGATTGATTTTGGTGTTCTTGTTCACAGAGGTAAATTCTTATGTCAATTATTTATCCAGAAATGAACTCCAGAACACTGATTGTGCTGACGTGTGGCAATTTAGAATCCCCATCATTTTATTTATACTTTGTATAATGAGACATCTGACATTTATTATATAATAAGAGCCCCATCATTTTATTTTCAGGTTCTGCCTGTGCTATGAAAAAAATAGGATGTATACTCCTATGGATCTTGTGGTGTATACCTCACTAATAATGCTGTCCCTTCCATCACAAGGTATCTGTCAACTCCCTGGAATTATTATAAAAGAGATAATTGCAGGGAAAAAGCCTTTAAATTAAAAGCTCAGTTCACTAGTAGATGTTTGTATAGACTTCCCTCTTCCCCTCTGACAAATAAGATTTTGCTTACAAAAAATCAATGGCACATCAATGTCATTTCCATATAGAACATTATGATGCCTACCAGTATCATATATATTGTACTGTCTAGCAGTCTTAGTGATACCTAAGGGCAGCTTTCTCTCAGTACTGCATCAAGGTACCTGTTAATAATATGATTTGGAAGGTCCTAAGTAATGACTGCTCATTGCATTTAAATGATTTGCTACAGACGGGGAGGCTCAAGCATAGTCTCCTTAAACCAGCCCTTTAAATGGGAGCCTAGCCCTTTTGATACTGACCGTTGGTCTCGAGAGCCTCACTCTCTGGCTAATGACTCATGGGGCCATATTTATAAAACTGCAGTATCACAAGTTAGCGATACTGCGCGTTATCGGTAATGTACGACAGCGGAGACGAATATGTATGCCGCGATCGTACATTTATGATATTCGGTTGTAGAATACCATGCGATAGAAAAATACTACAGTGGTATATGGGGATTGTAAATCTACGATTGCAGTTGTAAATTTACGAAACAGATTGTAAACAACCATCCTTTTTGTGACGGCGCTTCAGGGTTCTTTAATAACATTAATAATTAATGTATGTAAGGGAGAGTGTGGTACCCACCTTTAATAAATAATACAAGTTGTTTCATCAGGCAGCTCCTCTCCCAGCATATATCTTGTGTAAATAATGTTATGTAAAATGATCCAAGCACATTGGATCACATGTTGGGGATAGTGCAGTTAGTCCTTTTTCCACAAGATGGCTCAATAGTAAAACTCCTGGGATTGTCATAGTCCTTAGTACGGTGCCAGCTTGTCTATGCAGCGGATTGCGTTAAGTAATTGCTGATTGGTCTGTGTTTTCAGTAAGTCGGGATTGGCTGCTGGTAGCTTGGTCTTGCACTTCCGGGACTTTAGGATAAAAAAGCAGCTTTAGTCCCCATGGGGGAAGCAACATAGACAAAGGGCTAGAGCCGATTAAACATATCCTGCCTTAGCTTGAGAGCAAGGGATACAGGAGGAAGCAGACTAGGATTGCCAGAAGAGAAAGCTGAGAAGGAAGAACAGGCTAGGACACATGCTTAGGCAGTGTCCAGCAGCTCAGGCTCTAGACACTACCTGTCCCTTAGCTTGAGAGCAAGGGATCCAGGAGCCAGGAAGGATTCAGCAGCCCAGCAGTTTGGAGCCAAGGCAGTGGAGCCCAGAGATTCTCAGGGACTGATCCCAAGAACAGTGCTCGCGGTAGGATAAGGTTGTGCTTAATACTGGTACTTCATAATAAAGCTCCCCAATTGCAAAAGAGCTTGTGTTTCCTGGTTTGCCTTATTTCCACAACCTTACACAGGGCATCCTATGACAGTTTTAACAATTGTTGAAGGTGTGGTATTGCTAAAAAGCAAAAACACACCTTTATAATATGGCCCATGGAGAGGTCGTTTCTCCCAAGGAAACCAAGTTAAAAGCTGTAATTCCATGAACCTGTAACTGGTAAGAAGCTAGAACCTTTAATTAGTAATAAGAAACATGCAGCCCTATGTTTATATTCTATGAACGTTCTGAGATATTATAACATGGACCCTTAGAAAGCTCAGTAGTTAAAATACATTTACAAGCTTATATAGTTCATATCAAATCACATAGCAAAGAATGAGTCATAGGAGGGAATATGATTGAAAAGGTATATACTGTACATTCTGTACCTTATCAGCTGGGTGAAACTACCTATAATGTAAACATACATTCCCTGAGGCTACTGAATGTATCATATATATATATATTATTGATCTTCTTTCAACCCATATCAACAATAAAAAGAAACGTCCTCCAGCCCCCCGAACCTTCAACCTGTTATTTGACCCAGGAGATAGAAATAAAGACATTTTACCAGATCTTGTTTTTTTTTTGTCATCCAAGAAATGCCAGCCAAGCACCTTATGTAAACACGGCTAGCGAGCATGTATACAAGGAGGAGAGGGGTAAAGAGGTTCATGATTTCAGGCTATGGTTGACTGCCCAATCATTCAGTTTGATGTAACATTTATTCACTACAGCCACAGCTAATGTAAAAATTGGACTTTTTGTGCATGTTATTCATACTTAGTAAAATCCATTCTGTACAAAAATTGCGCAAGATGCAGCTAATCTTTTAAGACTGGATTTCCTTTGGAATGATGCCAACCAATTGAGAGTAGAGATGGCCGGTTCGTGGACCCGAACCTGGATTTGCCGCGGATTTATCCCGTCTGCGAACGGCGGATTATTCCGGATTTTCCGCCTTCCGAACCGCAGATTTTTTTTTTTTTTTCGAAAATTTTCGAAAATAGAGTATCTCCGTAATTACGAGAATCTACGATCTTCGGGGCCCGGGAAAACCGAAGATCCTCGTAATTACGAAGTTCTCGTAATTACGAGAATTTCGTAAAAACGAGAAATTCTTGTAAATTCGCATTTTGGGGCTTATTTCAAGACAGAGCAAGCCACATGACCCAAATTATCCAATGGCAGCTAACATGATTATTGCCAGCCCCTGGGTATAAAAGGCGGCTTCACAGGCGACATTTTGTCAGTGTGTTGGAGTGTGTTTAGTGGAGACCTGACAGTGTAGGAGTTGGAGAGAGATTTTTGCGCTTTTTGAGCTTTTGTGTGTGGATTTCAGTGTGGTGGTTTAGCACTTGTTGTTACCCACCCCTGTTTCACACATCTTGAGACCCAACAGTCCTTTAAGGAATAACTTGTGAGACCCAAAAGTCCTTTAAGGACTAACCCCCCTATAAGTCCTTTGGACAAATTTGTTTTGTTGTCCTTTTAGAGGTCTAGGGGGCATATTTATAAGGTTCGTTAACTTTTCGCGGGTTTTCGCGGACATTAACGCATAAATCGCGTTTACCGCGATTTATAAAGGTCCGAAAACGGCCGCGAAAAGTTAACGAAGCGTTAACCTTCGCGCCGATACTTACGTTACCGCCGCTTCTATTTATAAGCGGCGGGTACAGGTTTCGCTCGGCTAGTATCGGCTGTTTTACTTCGCCACCTTGAAGGAGGCGAAGTCAGCCGATACTAACTCCCGCGGCGGGGATGGGCAGGCAACCCGTGGCGGGTGGTCGCACCCGCCCCGGGAGACACGCCCACCCCGCCCACACCCCCCGCGGCGGCAGCGGCGACCAACCGCCGCCGCCACTTCCCAGCAGCCCCTCCCAACCCGTTCCGTTCGCGGCAATCTCGGAACGGGAGGCTAGGAGGGGCTGCCGTGAAGGGGCCGCAGCAGGTGGTCGGGCCACCACCCGCCGCGCACCCCCCTCCCGGCAACCCCTCCAAGCTCCCCGCCCCGGCCGCTCCCGGGGAGGGGACGGGAGGGAGGAGGGAGCCGCTGGGGGGTGGAGGCTCCCTCCCGCGGGCCCTGAGAAGGGCCTTTTGGGGCTTAGGGGGTCCCGCAGCTCGAACCGGGACCCCCCCCCCCGGCCCTTATAAGGGCCCTTGCGGCACTTACAAGTGCCCTTGCGGCTCTGACAAGAGCCTTTTGGGGCTAAGGGGTCCGCAGCTCGAACCGGGACCCACCTCCCCGGCCCTTATAAGGGCCCTGCGGCACTGACAAGTGCCCTTGCGGCTCTTATAAGAGCCTTTTGGGGCTTAGGGGTCCCGCAGCCGAAACAGGACCCCCTCCCCGGCCCTTGTAAGGGCCCTTGCGGCACTTAAAAGTGCCTTGCGGCACAATAAGTGCCTTTGGCGGGGGTCCCGCAGTCGAACGGGACCCCCAGTGCGGCTCTTAAAAGAGCCCTTGGGCGACGTCTTCGGGCTGGCGACACCAACCCCACTCAGGTCGCCGACGCCAGGCAGACTCACTGCGGCCGACAGTGAGCCCGTGGCACCGCCGGCCTCAGCGGAGCCGATGTTGCCAGCCGCTTCTTTCTTCAGCCATCTACTGCGATGGCATCTGAGTTCCTCGCGGAAAGCTCCTCTTTATATAGGTTTGCAGAAATCCATAATCCGTTTCTGATTTGTCAATTTTAATACTTGCTTTACATTAACCAATCAGATTTCAGAACTTTCAGAGAATCTGATTGGTTAATGTAAAGCAAGTATTAAAAATGACCAATCAGAAACAGATTATGGATTTCTGCAAACCTATAAAAGGAGCTTTCCGCCGCGGAACTCAGATGCCATCGCAGTAGATGGCTGAAGAAAGAAGCGGCTGGCACATCGGCTCCGCTGAGGCCGGCGGTGCCAGCAGGCTCACTGGCGGCCGCAGTGAGTCTGCCTGGCATCGGCGACTGAGTGGGGTTGGTGTCGCCAGCCCGAAGACGTCGCGTCGGATCAAGACGCCGGCAACATCGGCCTCATTGAGGTGCCGGCGCCTTATAAGGGCCAGGGAGGGGGGTCCGGTTCGAGCTGCGGGACCCCTAAGCCCCAAAAGGCCCTTCTAGGGCCCCGCTGGAGGGAGCCTCCACCCCCCCAGCGGCTCCCTCCCGTCCCTCCGGGTGGTCGCGACCACGCTGCGGCCCTTCCCGGCAGCCCCTCCTAGCTCCCGTCCGAGATTGCCGCGAACGGGGAACGGGGTGGAGGGCGGCTGGGAAGCGGTGGCGGGGTGTCGCCGCTGCCGCCGCGGGGGTGTGGGCGGGGTAGGAGCGGCGGTCGGGAAGGGATTTTTAGTCCCTTCGCGGCGATACTATACAGTACGCCGCGAGGGGCTTAAAATTACAGCAGCACATCGCGGCCGCGATAGGTATCGCGGGAATAGCGCTCGCCGTTATAAATACGGGGATAGCGCTTTTTGCGGCCGCGATGTGCGGCGGTAATTTTTTTGCGATATTATCGATTCTTTATAAATATGCCCCTTGGTGTCCTGTTTTTTTGTTTGTTTCTGTATCTGTGTGTCAGGTCTGTGTGTTTGTGTAGCTGACAGTGCTGCCTTTAGCAGCAATCAGCAGCTTTGCTGTCTGATCTGTGTTTGCTGTCAGTTGTGTCTGTGTCCTTATTTGTGCTTTTAGTGTAAAAAAAAAGAAAAAAAAAAGCTTTGTGTTTATTTGTTTGCTTCTGTGTTGTTTTGTTGCTTTGTCTTTTGTGTTTGTGTGTGTGTGTGTGTGTGTGTGTGTGTATATATATATATATATTTTTTTTTTTTGTTGTTAAAATTTGGGAGAGGGAAATGCCTGGCAGGGCAAGAGGGAGAGCCAGGAGCAGGGGTGCTTCTGCACGTGGAGGGAGAGGCAGAGGAGAGCCTACTGAAGGCTCTGGCCAGGAGCTACCTGGCCCTTCGCAGGGCAGCCGGGTAACCGTACCCGATATTTTTAGGGGTAGCCGGGCTAGGGCTATCCCTTCTGATCAAGGAAGGCGGGTAGTAGAGTGGATTACCCAGCCTTCCTCATCCACCTCCTCACAGGCACAGAGCAGCCGAGCTGCTACTGTAGATATTGTGCCTGCTCCTTCCTCACCTGAGGCTCCTACTGTGGGCATGGAACCTGATCCGCTCTATCAGGAGTTCATTGCCCACATGAAGCATACCTTCGGGGATCCGGAGGAGGAGTCTCGGGATCTGTTTTTGCACACTATGTGTGGGGCTAGTGTGCTTGAGGAGGAGCCGTGCACTGATGCACAATCTTTCCTGTTGCCCGAGGCTGAGGAAAGTGCTCAGTGCACAGGGGGACAGGAGGCTGACAATGTCACGCAGCAGTCTGTGAGCAGCCAGGGAACTAATGCAGGGGGTGAGGTTCCAGATGCTGCTGCTGTTAGTGATGCAGCCTCCAGTATTGAGGAGGTGGAAGTGGATGATGAGGTCCCCGATCGTCCATGGGTGCCCTCTGTGAGAGAGGAGGAGGATAGTGTCTCTGAGGGATGTCCCTCAGAGCATGAGCACGATCCTGCACCCAGAGGCAGGACTGGGGGCAGGGGCCGGGGCAGAGGCAGTGCACCTAGTGTTGTACGTGGAGGTACGGCACCAATGAGATCTGGTGCCAGTGCCCCACAGCAGCAGGTGACCTCTGCTCCGAGTCGTGTCGGTGGATCAGCGGTGTGGGAGGTCTTCTCACTGGCTCCAGGTGACAGCACGGTTGCAGTGTGCAAGTTGTGCCTGCAACGTGTTAGCCGTGGGAAGACCACATCACATTTGGGCACCTCCTCTATGAGGAGACATATGATTCTGCACCACTTTGCCCGGTGGTAGCAGCGGACAGGGAACGTGCAGGCACTCACACGTTCCCCACCTCGTGCCCAGGTAGCCACCGTTCCTCCTCCTCCCCCTCCAGCCCCATCAGCTGCTTCCTCGGTGGAAGTTAGGGAGGAGAGGCAGCCTTTGGCCCCAGCACGCGGTGTTAAGAGGCCTCTTGACACTGCTGCTGGAGCGTCAGCTAAAAAGGCAGGTCTCTCTTCCCCAGTTGTTGGAGCGGAGGCAGAAACTGTCCCCCAGTCACCCCCAAGCCCAGCGCCTCACTGCCGGCTTAGCCAAACTCCTGGCGGTGCAGCTGCTACCTTTCAGCCTGGTAGACAGTGCAGCGTTCAGGGAGTTTGTGGCCATTGGCACACCACAGTGGCAGGTCCCTGGCCGTAGGTACTTTGCGCAGAAAGCAGTACCAGCCCTGCACGACCATCTGCAGGGCAATATATCTGCTTTGCTGGACCACAGTGTGGGCAAGTGTGTCCACATTACTATGGACGCGTGGTCCAGCAAGCACGGCCAGGGGCGGTATGTGTCATTTACCGCCCAATGGGTCACTCTGCTAGCCGGCAGAGACGCAGCACGGAGCGCAAGTGGGGAGATGGTGGTACCACCACGCATTGGTGATACGCCAGTCTCCACCCCCCCTCCTCATCCAGTGAGCCCTCTTCCCGTACAGCTCCGTGCCCCCCCAGAGCCTATGCTTCGTGCCAGGCGAGACGGTGCCATGCAGTGTTGCAGCTTGTGTGCCTCGGTGATAGGAGCCACACCGGGGCAGAGTTGCTGGCAGCACTGCAAGGGCAGGTTGAGAGGTGGCTGACCCCACACCACCTCTCAATAGGCAAGGTCGTTTGTGACAATGCCACCAATATCCTGTCTGCCCTTCGCATGGGCAGAGTCACACATGTTCCTTGCCTGGCACACGTTCTCAACCTGGTCGTCCAGCGGTTCCTCACCAAGTACCCCGGTCTCCAGGAGGTACTGAGGATGGCTAGGAGGGTGTCCAGTCACTTCAGGCGGTCATACACGGCCACAGCTCGTCTGGCCTAGTTTCAGCAGCAGAATGGTCTGCCGCAGAACTGCCTAATTTGTGACACCCCCACCCGCTGGAACTCTAGTCTTATGATGCTGCTGAGGCTGCTCCAGCAGAGGCGAGCCATCATAGACTACTTGTACGAGTACGAGGCAAGATCAGGCTCTGGGGACCTGGGTTTGCTGTTACCCAGGCAGTGGCTGCTGATTAGCGATGCCTGCCGTGTGCTCGTGCCATTTGAGGAGGCCACCAGGATGGTAAGCTGCAATGATGCCACCATTGCGGATACCATCCCACTGGTGTTCCTCCTTGAGCACACTCTGCGCGGCATACTCGACAGGGCACTCGCTGTCGAGCAGCAGGCACTGGAAGAGGAGGACGCCGACACCGTGATGCTTTCCGAGCCCAAACATCACGGTGCAGAGCAGCCGTCCGATGATGAGGAGGGGGATTTAGGTGACCTGGACCAAGGGGAAATGGGGCATTCCTCTAGGGGGACATCTCAACCCTCCCAAGTACCACATGTCATTCGTGGTTGGGGAGAGGTTGAGCCCGGCACTATTGTCCTCAGTGACATCGAGGACATGGGGTCCTCTGCGGCAGGCAGTTTGCAGTGCATGGGCTCTTTCATGCTGCAATGCCTTCGCAAGGACCCCAGGATTAAGGCCATCAAAGAGAAGGAGCAGTACTGGGTGGCCACCCTTATAGATCCCCGCTATAAGGGTAAAGTGTCAGAGTTTATCCCCGCATCTCAGAGGGAAGGTAGAATGCAGCACTTTGAGGCAACACTGCTACGTTGCCTCTGTTCCGCCTTCCCAGGTGCTGGCAGGCCTACAGCACCTGATGTTGGCGATCAACAGGGCTCATGTCCCCCTGTGCCTGACAGGAGGAGCAGCAGTACTGGAGGCGGCCTTGCGGCCAACTTCAGGCTGTTCTTCCAGCCACAGTTGCCAGGCCCATCTACTGGCAACTCCACCAGGCAACACCTCAGTCGCCAGGTCACCGACTACATCGGATCCAGGGCCGGTGTAGCCACATCAGAGACTGAGGATCCACTGGTCTACTGGGTGGCGAGGCTTGATATCTGGCCCAAGTTGGCACAGTATACCATCGAGGTCCTTTCATGCCCGTCATCCAGTGTTCTTTCGGAGAGGACCTTCAGTGCGGCAGGGGGGGTTGTAACGGAGAGGAGGACCCGTCTCTCCACTGAGAATGTGGACCGCCTTACATTCATCAAGATGAATGAGGCGTGGATCACATCTCAGTACAGCACCCCTATTGCTGATGCTCGTGACTGAAGGCCTCCTGCCCCTGGCCACCCATACTGCTCCTTCCGCCTCATTTTCCACCTAGAGGCTTAGCTGATGCCAGCTTAGCTGGCAAATGGCAAATTTTTATTATTGGCAGGGCCATATATGGTCCTACCTTGCTCTACTACATTCAGGTTATGAAATAACAAATGCTCTGCGACAACAGCTACTCTGTCGCTAATTTTTCTAAGATTGGGTCGATCCTACTTGGCCCGAGAGCAGTACTCCATATTTGATCTTCGTTCTCTCTCCATGAGGCACCTTTGTGGTGTCACCTACTCTGACCATCTCATACAGCCGCAACAGCTACTCTGTGGCTAAGTTTTCAGCTCTGGGTCTATCCTGCCTGGCCCGAGGCAGTACTCCATATTTGATCTTCGTTCTTCTCCATGAGGCACCTTTGTGGTGTCACCTACTCTGACCATCTCCTACAGCCGCAACAGCTACTCTGTGGCTTATGTTTTCATCTGGGTATATCCTGCCTGGCCCGAGAGCAGTACTCCATATTTGATCTTCGTTCTCTCTCCATGAGGCACCTTTGTGGTGTCACCTACTCTGACCATCTCATACAGCCGCAACGCTACTCTGTGGCTTATGTTTTCAGCTCTGGGTCAATCCTGCCTGGCCCGAGAGCAGTACTCCATATTTGATCTTCGTTCTCTCTCCATGAGGCACCTTTGTGGTGTCACCTACTCTGACCATCTCATACAGCCGCAACAGCTACTCTGTGGCTTATGTTTTCAGCTCGGTTCAATCCTGCCTGGCCCGAGAGCAGTACTCCATATTTGATCTTCGTTCTCTCTCCATGAGGCACCTTTGTGGTGTCACCTACTCTGGACCATTACAGCCGCAACAGCTACTCTGTGGCTTATGTTTTCAGCTCTGGGTCTATCCTGCCTGGCCCGAGAGCAGTACTCCATATTTGATCTTCGTTCTCTCTCCATGAGGCACCTTTGTGGTGTCACCTACTCTGACCATCTCATACAGCCGCAACAGCTACTCTGTGGCTTATGTTTTCAGCTCTGGGTCAATCCTGCCTGGCCCGAGAGCAGTACTCCATATTTGATCTTCGTTCTCTCTCTATGAGGCACCTTTGTGGTGTCACCTACTCTGACCATCTCATACAGCCGCAACAGCTACTCTGTGGCTTATGTTTTCAGCTCTGGGTCAATCCTGCCTGGCCCGAGAGCAGTACTCCATATTACAAAGTGTAATTACAAAGTGTAAGAATAATAATAATGTAATAATAACCAGTGAATGAGAAATACAAAGAACTTGGATCTCTCTCTCTCTCAAGCCAAATTTAAGGATTATTGATGTTTTTAAAAACATATATATAAATATGTTTTTGTCAGAAGTGAATTAAAATATTTTACTACGTATTATAATACAGTAATATAATAAAAAGTATACTTGCCTTCTATCATCTGCCGTACGGCAGCCACATATTGAGGCCTCTGCCTCTTGAGATCAGACCACTGTCTCTGGAGGGTAGAGACAGTGGTCTGGTATCCGAAGCGGCTCAGGATCCAGCGCTGGAGCCCCTCCATTATCCTGCGCTTCCGGCGCCGCACATGATGGGTGCCAGGGGGGAAATTATCATACCCCTGAGCAGGAGGTAGTTTAGGGCATATAATTGCCTAGCAGCACTCGCCATTTTGCTAGGCAGGAAGTTCCGGTTCCTCGTTTTTACGAAAATCCGCGGATTTACGAAAATCCTCGTTTTTACGTGAATCCTCGTTTTTACGGAGATCCGCGGGTTTACGGAGATCCTCGTTTTTACGGAAATCCTCGTATTTTCGAAAAATACAGTTTTTTTAAAATTCACGCTAGCGGACTGTAATTTTTAGGTATTGTAGGCATTGATACGTGTTTCTAAGGACATTACCCAGGTCCCTGAGTTATTAAGTGTACATTACCAAGGCTATTTAGACCATTTTTAATGCAGATTTTGCCGAACTTTCATTTTAATACGTTTTAACGGGTCCGCTCACGGATTTTCGAATTTACGTCGAAAATCCGCGGATCCTCGCGCGGACCGGATTTTTCGAAGTTCGGACATCTCTAATTGAGAGTATGTATTTTGTCATAAAGGGATCTTTGTGGTTTTTCTTTTCATTTTCCCATGTATGCCGTCTGTGACATTTTATTTGTTTTATTACATTACTTGCACAAATGAAAATGGTTTGCACAATATAAGCTGCAAAAATCCTCTTTGGTTCATGAATATGTATAATTAGTCCCTGCAATATATATTAAATTCTATCTAGACAAATAAAATTTCCCCAAAGTCTTCAAGGTGCTCATACACTATACTTTACCATCCGACTTTGTGCGCCTTCCAAAGGAGTGACCTATTCTTTTTTGTGGTAGACTTGTGAAGGTAAGAACGGCAATCTGTAAATCTGTTGTATTCAATTAGATCAACTGGACTTGAAGTTTAGTTCTTGAAGACGTTTCGCTAGTCATCTGACTGGCTTTCTCAATCCGACTTGTGTCATTCTGAATTGAATTATAAGAACGCCCAGAGTAAGGTGTCAAAACAGCATTGTACATGGCAGACAGTTGGTGTCGAACCCCCCCACCTCTATTTAGGCTTGGTTTCTTTATTTTCACATAAATGGCCTCCTTAACACCTCTCTGGAACCAGTCACGTTCCTTTGCCAATATGTTAACAATGCTGTTTAGACACTTTACTCTGGGCGTTCCTATAACACCTCTTAACCACTATCCAATCCCGCCCTTAACACTTGGCTGTGATATGCTAATTGGGATTTCCCAGGGTACATAATTGCCACAGATTCTTATACAAGTCATTCTGAATTGAGAAAGCCAGTCGGATGACTAGCGAAACATCTTCAAGAACTAAACTTCAAGTCCAGGTGATCTAATTGAATACAACAGATATACCATGACCTTCTGTAAAATGCAGCAGTTAGACACTAGATAGATTAGATGTTCACACGTAGAACGTTTATCTAATGCCTAGTATACGGCCAGCATTAGGTACACAAACGACCAAGGGAGCAAACCCTATAACAACAGGGCCCAGTTATTTTTCCAATAACAGATATAGCCTCCTCTGTAGGTAAAGCACTGATAGGGGCCCCATCATAGTTTTGCTAGGGGGCCCAGTAATTCCTAGTTACGCCAATGTACACACTGGCAGATGATGTATGCTAAAATTCCTACCTAGCTTGGTTGTCTTCCACTGAAGGCCATAGGATTTACTATTAATTACCAGCTAATTTTGCCTAAAGATCATTTGAGAGCTTTAGGTTGCATTGGAAATTATGGCCAAACGACCAGCATATAAAATGCAATGGTCAATTGGGCCAAGAGAGACCCATGTACTATTATTAATTTTGATGGTAAGTGGGATGGTAAGAGGGATATCAGATTCAGGGGGTCCTTAACATTAACCAAGCTGCACCGTTTTCTGTGTCTATTGTAAATGAGCTGGAATAAAATATAAATAAAAAAAAAATTATCAGTTTTCATTCACGCAAAGAAACATATGGTTTGTAATTTATTGGTGTCTGAACTAAAAATTATATGGACTATATCACAGCCAACAAAATCCATGGTGGGGACACAACCATTTAAACACAGCCAATGACTGCAAGATCTAATTCTCCCTATTCCTTTCTGGGCAGGAGCCATGCTAGATTTCCAACAGTCACAGCGCTGCTCAGCATCTTCCTGCCTGCCGTTATATGCAACAAAGAACACTAAAGGGTAAACAAGAATTGAAAACATGTCAGTTAAAACAAAGCCAAACCAAGGGTTTAAAAAACAACCACAAAAACAAGTCAATCAACACAAGGACAGCCAAGAACTTTAAAAGAAAATTCAGATGTTTGTCTATTTCAGAGATGTGGAGATGTAGAATCTATTATTAATAATCAGTCACTGCTACCCACCGTACCCCACTATAGACACACAGATCAGTCCAGCTCGTTGTACACCTGTCAATTAACCATAAAGGCTAAGTTAGTGAATTGATTAGCTTTAAAGGGGAAGAATGGGTGTAATTTATAATTCTCTAAAGCACTAAAAACATTGGTGGAGATTCAATATGGCCCAAATCCTTCTAGATGGGTTTTAGAGCACAGCGCCATTTCCAAATGTTTTTGAGACCCGCGATGCAAGATGTGTAGGAACAAATGTTTCGGCCGATAATCGGCCCATGTGTAGGCACTTTATCGGGCGAAACGGACGTTTGGTCAGGGATCGTTGACCGACCGACTTGGCGGATCTACGAACGAACAACCATTTCGGCCAATAAAGTGCCTACACATGTTCGTTCGTTCGTTCCTACACATCGTGTGCCTGCGGGTCGGGACCCGCGATTGCACGTGTGTACAAACCTTAACAAGCCTACACCACAGAAATCAACTTAAGAATATCACAAAAGGGTAGAAGCACACCTAAAAAGATAAGTAGACCTAATACCTCCCGAAAATAGTGTGATTTATCAGCACCAGTATTAAACAAGAATTTGGCTTGAAAGGCCGCATTTTGGAAGGGAATTTGTGTTTGTGCTGCAGATTTTAAAACTCAATAATGCCAATGAAGAAGACATTGTTGTTTTTTACTTACCCTTTAAATATGTCATATGCATTAAAGGTAGGTCAGTTGGTGTGTGTGTATTCCTATCAGGTTGGGGGATAAAATACTTTTTTGATGATTGGTCAAAATGTGTTTTTTTGACTATAGTTACCCTTTAAATATGTCTGCCATGGAAATGGAAGAATGGGTCAGTAGGTGTGTATACCTGTATCACGCTGGGGGTTAAAAAAACAAACTTTTTTGATTATTGATCAAAATTTGCTTTATTGACTTTAGTTACCCTTTAAGTATGGCTGCAACTATAATGGATAAGTAGATCAGTAGGTGTGTGTACCTGGGTCTGGTTGAGGGGGTATGTCTTTTTTGTGTTTACAACCATAAAACTTTATTGAGGATAAATCTAAATTAGTTTTTTTTAATTTTAGTTACCCTTTAAATGGAAATGGAATGGAAAGGTAGGTCAGTAGGTGGGTGTACCTGTGTCTGTGTGGGGGGTTGGGGGTATCACCGTTTGTATTTATATAGTCTATGGGGAAAATGTCCAGAAATTCGCCAATAACGCCGTAATGCTTCCGCGGATTCCATAGCTAGAAGATAGCACACTTCTCCTATATGCCCCGCATGTCTGCACCGAACAGGGCCGTTTTTAGGCATAGGCCACCTAGGCAAAGAACTAGGGCGCCTATGTTGATCCAGGGCGCCTATTCGTCTCCCTAGCATCATCCTGTTAGCTGTTACTTGCTGTGTTAGATCTGCTCTCCTTGTTCAGCTGTAACCTGCAACATTGTATCTAGTACAGAGCCTGAACTCCACACACTACATAGCAACAAATGTTGCAATTTGCAAATGAACTGAAGGTGAAGGAAGGAGGGGGGAGGATGAGCTCAGCTAATAGTACTGAGGAGAACAGTTCTAAAATGCCAGGTAAAAGCTGCTGCAGACTTTATAACAGTGGCCCCTGAGACTAGCAGCCATGATATCCCTAGGAGAGGAGTGAACAATTCAATGGAGGAGACATGGAAAGCAGGTACATACTGTATATCATGTCAATGCTGGCAGCTGGAAGGATTAAAGGTAATACTCTGCTAGCACTGAAAGTGTTAAAGGGTATCTCCACTGCTAAAAGTCACCTGGGTTGTAAGGATAGATATGTGGATGGTGGAAATGTACCTGCAGTATCCTGTGTCTTTGAGCAGTAGTTTAGAAGAAATCCAATGAGTTTGTCCCAGAACGCTGTGGATGGTGCAGGTCCGCCCACTTTCATTGACTGCCTGCATGTAAAATGTCCGACGCGTGTTTTCCTTTAGTGCATGCGCAGAATGTGAGAGGATCCGTTGGGACTGCTGTCTGGTCGATTCTATACACACACACACACCAAGCTACTGAGTTCACTGCTAAATGGAGGAATAATCACATGACCATCACAGCTCTCCAAGCTACTGATTGCCTCAAATTCCCAGCATCCCCTATGAAATCAATCTTAGAGTTAGACACAAACAAATCTTTATTAAAAACAACACAAGTTCCCCTGTATTTGTTACCGTAGTGTGGGAAGAGGGTTTAACTTTTCCTCCCCTGTCTCTCTCTGCATGATCAGCTGTAAAAATGAACTTAGAGAGTCAGGGAGGAAAGGATTTCTTACTGCAGCCAAGTGGGTGTGTCTGCTACCATGATGATGCACATTGAGTAACAGCATCCCAGCACAGGGGAAGACACACCCCCAGGAACCTGCACAACTTTCCCATGCTGCTTCAATCAAACGAAAGGGAATTCTGGGGGAAAAAAGGTAGGGGGAGGGTTGGGGGATGGTGTACTTTAAAATAAACCAAAAAAAAAAATGCTTTTTCCTCAGTGGAGATACCCTTTAATGGCAATACTATGGGGAAGTCTGCACTGAAAGGTTAATAGCAATTCTCTGGAAAGGTGCTGGCACTGAAAGTATTAATAGTAAAGTCTGCTGGCATTAAAGGGTTAATGGTAATGTTCTGCTGGCACTGAAATTATTAGACAGACAGAGATAAACAAACAGACAGAGCTAGATAGATACAGTAGATAGATAGATAGATAGATAGATAGATAAATAGATAGATAAATAGATAGATAGATAGATAGATAGATAGATAGATAGATAGATAGATAGATAGAACAGACAGGCAGATGATAGATAGACAGACAGACAGAGATAGATAGATACAGTAGATAGATAAATAGAACAGACAGACAGATGATAGATAGACAGACAGAGATAGACAGACAGAGATAGATAGATATAGTAGATAGATAGATAGATAGATAGATAGATAGATAGATAGATAGAACAGACAGACAGATGATAGATAGACAGACAGACAGAGATAAACAAACAGACAGAGATAGATAGATACAGTAGATAGATAGATAGATAGATAGATAGATAGATAGATAGATAGAACAGACAGACAGATGATAAATAGACAGACAGACAGACAGACAGAGATAGATAGATACAGTAGATAGATAGATAGATAGATAGAACAGACAGATGATAGACAGACAGACAGACAGAGATAAACAAACAGACAGAGATAGATAGATACAGTAGATAGATAGATATCCAACCTTAAAGTAAATTGCAGAGCACTCACAGGGCTTGTGCAGAAGTTCCAACTTTATTTCATGTGCAATGAAACAGATAGCGACGTTTGGTCTGTGTCTTAGACCTTTCTCAAGCTTGACCCCCCCTCGCTGATATGGCAGGGGCTGTAACAGTGGAAGGCAGTGGAAGTTGGTGCCCTTCTCCCCGCCCCAATCGAGAATTGGTTTAAGATAACCCCACTAACAAGGAGGCAAATTCTCCCATTCAGATGTTGCAGGACTCTTGCCCTGCCAACCTAATATTTCCAGGAAGTTGTCGCACTTGCTACGTTATACGTCTGTTTAACATATTTTGGCCCTTGCTCTGTATCCAACCCATTATAGTTAACAAGGATAATGCTGGCCACACATAAGACATTATTAGATTGATTTAATGTCCGATATAACAATCTATTGAAAAGCTGGACAGTTACCACATGACATTCCCCATCCTGGCCAATTCATTATTCATCAGAATGTTGACTGCAAAATGACCAGGCCAGGCAGTTGCCGCAATGTTATGGGAACGGCTGGAGGTAGGTTTTATAGCAAAAGCAACATAAGGCGTTTTATTTTTAAAGTTTTAATAGGCCCAAATGGGTTAAAGTGGTAAAAGGTTTATAGGGGTATGCTGGGCATTTATTCCACGTTAACGGAATTCAATCCCATATTTCCTACTAAAAACTTTCTAAATGTAGAGAATTAAAGGAAAATGCCATCCCGGATTTTGACTTTGTGACCCTGTATCCCTTTATTGTTGAATAGATCTCAGGACTCTGATTGCACGTTATTGTAAAGACTTACATTAAATTGACCAGAAAAGTTAATGTGGCCTTTGCACCTTTTGTTTGTGATAAACAGGTATATTTAAGGGTATAGACTGTGTACTGTAGTGATATTGCACTGGGTTTAAAGCAGAGAATAGGTGAGTCCAGTTAATGTGTTTCTGTTGCCTACATACCTGGAGTCAGTCGGTGAATTACAACATTCCAGATCTCTTCTGAGCCAGTGGCAAGGACACAAAAAATTCTTTGTATTAATTCTGCTTAGTATCCCTATGGCAACCAGGATTCCGGAAAACCCTTTTTCTCTCGAGAGACCAGAATACTTTTCTGTACGAGATCAAAGCAGGAAAGAAAGCTTCTGCATACAAATGTTCCAAAGCCAATGCAGACTCACATTTAGCCTTCAATGTCATGTTACCCTTACAAAACAAACTGTGGCAGCAGCTTTCAGATTAAGGAACAATATTTCCCATAGCATGGGGAAAACGGGGGAACCTATTATTTTTTTTCATGCTCCTCTATAACCTTCTTGGCAAACCTCCTATTTCACATCTATAAATAATTGTCACGAAAAGGTAAATGGATTGAAGCTTTGGTATTTCAAACCACAGATCCAAACTAAGGTTGTGGCCTCTATGCCAAATTATTACCATAACAGGTCAGAGTTCACTGGTTATGCAGCTCCTGGCCAGAACAGTTCAATTACTAAATGGGGACTGTGGCTTGATGGAAAGGATTCCGTAGCACATTTTTATTTCTAGGTGAAATCCTACTGAAAGCCCAGTCATAGGACAATCGGAAATGTTACACTGACTTAATGGATTCCATGGTCTCAACAACACAAGACTCTCTCTTATTTCCATCTAAATAAACCGATGGGGCGGCCCTATACCACTAATGTGTGTACTGCTGAAATTACTGTTTCCGATTGTCCGACGCTGCAACGGTCACTCTGACCGGAAAATTTCCCATGGTCACAGTCGCCCCCCTGTACTAAAATATATAGAGTCGGCTGCAATCGTAGGGAGTATGAGTCACAAATTATCTCCCTATACTTTATATATACTCTATATAGGGAAAACGCTGATGCCTGTGTGTACTCCCATCTTTCAAGGATGATAGAAAATTGGTACAGTGTATACCCATTCCTAGTTCATGTATGGACGATCAGTTGGGCATCATTGATCATTCTTCATAAGCTTAATATCTTGTGCGTAGTTTAAAACGGACAGCATCCTTGGTCAAGTACTGATAATGGTTTAAAGACCCCAGAAGACAAGATGTTACTACAGGGAATTATTCCTCCAATCCTTTACATTAGATTTATCAAACAGAGAGATATGGATACAGTGACCTTCATTAAAATGAAAAAGAAGTAAAAGGAAAGCAGCAGCTGAGTAAATAAAAGTGTGATGGAGTTATCTTACTGGAGCCGAGCAGATTGTACCCTGTGCAGAAATACAAAGAGAGCAGCACTAGGAAACTGCATCATCTATTGCCACAGGGGAACCAAAGCTAAAGAATGAAGCAATTTCATACAGATATTAGCAGGTCCATTTCCTCTTCCATACTGCAAATAAACATTTTGCTTTCAGAAATGGGTTTTGCTTGGATCTCGTGTACAGACGAAAGGATTTATTTTTGTAATCAAAAGTAAAAGAACCTCCACAAACCAATGTTACTAGCCAGAGCTAAATGGACACCCATTCCTCCAATGAACCCTCAGGTTTTTCTATATTTGCATTTTATGCCTTTGGATCATAGTATTTGACAATATATTAAAAGACCTTTGTCTAGTGTGTTCTTAATCTTAAATGAACACAGACCTAGGTAGCAGCAATTCTAGCAGCCAGGTAACCAGTAGTTAGACATTAACCAGCAATGTGCCCTACTGCCCATAGAGATGTGTGCTTCTTTTGAGCAGCACCTGCTCTTGGTTCTAGCTTGGCCACATTTAATAGGCACTGCCTCTGTAAGATTTTACCAAGCTAGAAGCTATAGACTTACCAATATTGTTGCCTGAAGGTTCTGAGCATTCTAGTATCACACAGTTTGGTCAACGTCCATTATGTTCTGCACATGCTTAGCTATGGCAGAAACTTGTTACAGTTGTCACACCCATTAATAATCTCTAGCCAATCCTTTTACAGCACAGATAAAGTATGGAAGCATGTGACTGAGGTCAGGAGGTGTGGTCTGACACTGCACATACACACAGATACTTCATCCAGTTCTTAACATGCTTAACTTTCCATTAATATAATTTACTGACATGGTAGTTTATTGCTAATTGGTGTTTTTAGGGGGGGTTGCTTTCCAATTCTGGCATATAAAAATTTGGGTTTAGTTCTCCTTTAATAAGCTAGGAACATATACCATAAAACAATTAAAAACAGCACTGCCATTCTCACATATAAAGGTAGTATAAGCAAAGGAGAGGGTATCATGTAATCAGAGTTAAACGCAAACGTGCCCCCCACCTAACATATCTACCAGCCAGCAGTCCAGTCTGGGATAGTCACAGAGAGTATATCTGGAGAGATGGCCAGTGGATAAAACAGGCAGTTGGGACGCGTTTTGCTTCTAAGACTGGGTGTCGAGAGCTTTCTCAGCCATGCTGCCCAATCTCCATTAGCGTCTTTCTGTAAAGAAATCTTTCCTAACCTGAAGATGAAACTTCTTTTCTTTCAATGTTAAAGGATGTCCACGAGTCCTCTGATATGACCAATTAGTGAACAATACACCAGAGAGTTTACTGTATGAACCATTAAAATATTTGTATAAAATGATTATATCCCCACGCAAACGTCGCTTCTCTAATGTAATCCAGCCAATTGATAACTTCAGGTGTGAAATACAGACTCCTAATGCTTATTTCCAGACACATATATTTAGCGCTGTCTTTAAAGGAGAACTAAACTTTGTTTTAATCCTAATGGGAAAGCTTTTCTTCCCAGAACACCTATATCTAAAAAGATACTTCTTACAAACATTTAAGAAGTAGATTCTGTAACTTTGAAGGCTTCCATGAACTTGCCAGTACAAAGCTTATGTAGTCTTTTACACAGACATTGAAAGTTAGGGTTACCCGGCTGTTTATTTTCCTGTCAGCATGTATTACAGTCTACCAGTAACAATACAAAAGTCAGCTTATTTTACTGCTTCCATTCTGTTCCTAGTAAAAGTACTCTCTTTGTGGTAGATCTGGTGGGTTAGTGTCCTAGCATTATAGCTTTAGAAACACAGCCCATGAGATAAAATTACCCAAACCTAGCCCCCCCCCCCCCCCCCCTTCCTCGATGCTTGTTTGGAAATAATGTGCAAAGATTACTTTTGTCTTGTATGAAAAGTAAAGGAATGTGAAAGGAAAAATATTTATTTCAACACTGTAATCTCTCTGTGAGGCAGAATCTGCTAAAATAAAGGTCAGCTTTTAGGGGCAACACGGCAACATTCCTTGTTTTAATCTGCTGTGCACTAGAGTACTGGGTACAGTTAAAGGGACAGTTCAGTGGAAATGATCAATATTTGTTAAATTGTTAGTTTGTGTAATGCCTTCTTAGTTATTCTACATATTCTCTCCAATTTTGAAAAATCAGTTGATTTCATACCCTCTGCTGTTCCCTGCTGTTTACATTAGTGAGCTGACATTCCAGGTTCTAATGGTCCTTCTTCTTCCCAGGATGCACCACATCCTTGGAATGTTCCTAACAGTAATTTCTACTGATTGGCTGTTGGATGGTTCAAAGATGTTCAGATCTCTACTGAGCAACTGAATCAACCCAGGCGCTGGGTCAAGGGCAAGGCCATAACGGTCTGTTAGGGCTCGTTCACACTAGAAAAACGGACAGAAAGGCACAGCATGTGTTTCTGTCAGTTTGTATCCATTTTTTAACAATGTGTACTCCATAGATTTCTATAGAAAATGCATGAAAAAACCGACAGAAATGCTGCATGCAGTGAGTTTTTTTTAAATGGACTGGAACGGAACGGATTATAATGCAGCAGGTGTGAACGATATAATGAAATCCTGTGGGGTTTTACTGTCTGTCCATTTTTTTAAAAAACGGATACAAACTGATGTAGTGTGAACGAGCCCTTATAGGGGTCCTGCAAACAGAGTCAGTATTTTGGTTGCATTTATTTCTACAGACAGGGAATGAAAAAATACTCCTTTTTTTCCTGAAAAGCAAATGTATTTGCACTGAACTTCCCCTTGAAGCATGCCATACATGGGATAAATTTTTCAACCAATTGTAGGAATGTTTGTATGAATCTGTTGACTGACAGCTGGTTTACATATTTTTTCAATCTTTCAATAGGAAAGGCAGAATTTCTTTAAGAAAAAAGATTAAATACTGTAATTGTTGGGCATAGTTCCTAGAGGATTCAGCACTAACCATGAGGTGGATATGTATTGTAATTACATGCCAGCATACCATTATCTGCTACTGTCCGAAAAAGATTCACAAACCAGGCGCAGGTAGGGATATTTGTGTTTAAAATTACCGGATTATCAAAAGAATATGTATGTAATGTTGGTTTTCTGGTATTGGTTGTTCAATAACAGACACATTATGAATGATAGATCCGTGCAATATTATCTATGTGTATGGACACCCCAAGGCTACAGTCAAAGACCCATTCACTATAATTCGAATTCCCAGAAAGACTTTTATGGATGGAACGGTCAGATGACTGCAAGAAACATAAGTATAAACCTATCATTTATATAAAAAGCCACCAGAAGCATTGTTACATTTGGGTTTGTGTATTAGATTTTAACTAACCAACTAGACAAAGCAGTGTGGCAACTCATTTCAAAATACAAAAGTCTAGAATCTACACCTTGTTTAGAACACAAGATTTTGAATATTGGAAAAAAATGTGGCTGAACCACATTTCTCTTCACTGGATTAATCTACCCACTAATAAAAATTTGACATTACCCCCTTTGGGGGGGAATCATGGGAAATGTACAGAGAGCAACAATAATTCAACATCATCTCAAAACTGTTGTAAGATACTAGTCACACTAACCCATGGTAAATAGTCAACTGTAAATCTGTGGTTAGCACATTTACAGAGACACTACACATATAATGGTTAACATGCCTCTTACTCTTTCTTTTATTTCACAGCACAAAAGTAAGGACTTTTAAAGGAATTGTACACTGAAAAAAATGACTGCCTCATTTTAATTTAAATGAATACATATAAGCAGCACTTACTCGGATATGTTTGTGTTGCTGCATTCTAGTACTTGTTTTGCTCAAGCCCAATCCCTATCTGACTTTCTCTGAGAGCAAGCATGCTCAGTAATCCCTATGATTAGCACCTCCCCTCTACTTATAGGGTTCACTTCTGTTTATAAAATGTTTCAACTGGCCAGATGTGGAAATTATCTTTCAATGATCGTCCATACACGATCTAATGATTGTACGATATCGGGATATCCTGATATTGTACGACCGGGATCTAAGCATCTATGCCCACCATAAGGCACTTGATTGACAGCTGAAATGTAAGATGTTTCAGACTGGATATCTTAAGAATTAGGGAGCAGATGAACAAAAAAACACTGTATAGTGATTGTTGGGAAGTTTTTATAGTTTAACAGGCAATTTAAAAAACAAATTTGCTTGTTTACAAATCCTTATATATTTTATCTTTTTTCCAGTTGAAACTCAGTACAAGGAGGGTAATGGACACCGAAGAATCACCTTCTTCCCCCTCCTCTGTTCCACACAGTATAAACGAGAAGCTGGGACTAAAGGCAATGTCACACAAGGCATTCTGCACGGTGCAACGTCACAAAGATAAATTTGCTCCAGAAAAGGTTCTGTGGCATCTCAATGATGTGAAGAAAAAAAAAAATCTCATGCAGTGTGATGTGCAGACAGCCTGATATTGTTTTTATAGAAGTCAGGGTAAATTGAATGTCAAATACAAACATTATTGGCAGTTAAATAAAACTATCCATAGAATGGCTAATAATAAGTGGTGCAACAGTTTGCCTATGCTATTTAATGTTTATCAACCAATCAGATGTTATTTAACTGCAGACACCCAGTAAAAAGCTAACATCCGGTTGGTTGCTGCAAATAAATAGCATGGGCAAACTTTTAAACTCTTATTGCATCAGCCCCAAAGTTTTAAAATAAAAACGCAAACAAACCATATAGATTACAAGGTCATTTTGAACATCGTCTCATTTTTAGTAATTACGTGTATATTTGCTAAAACCATGCATGTAGGTTTTAAGAGAGTTGCCATACTGCCCGTCTCAGCAGAAACATTAAATGCTGGCACAAGATCTATGACCATTAGGATTGTTGCTTCTTGGCAGTATTAAGATGTGGAAATCACAAAGGTTGATAATGGCATGTGTGTGAACCATAATTCTGTATCAATGGGAACAGTGAAACCGCCAACACAATTTCTATAAACAACTGTGTTCTGTTCTCCTGTAAAAGTTTAAGATTTTTAAATCAAATACAACCCCCCTCCCCATAAAAAACAAACAACTTTGAAAAAGAGAGAGAACAAAAGGTTTCCCGGTTACTTCCTGTGATTTTAAACTGTATTCATGGCTTTCTTACTAAGTGAAATGAAGATTGCGAACCATTGTTACAAAAGGAGCATTACAGAAAAGACAAGGCTGGGGCAATGCATTCCAAGTGATAATCGCTTCCTTGTTGCAGATACAGAAAATAGCTCTTGGTTAATAAAAGGTTTAGCGGTGTGTAATAATTCTATAGTCTACTATTGCAATGCAAATAGACAGCACACCACTGCAGTATAACTAGCCTCAGAGGGCTAGATAACTGCTGTAGCAAGGATTGGGGCCACATTATAGTTTTGCTGAGGGGGCCCGATGATTTTTAGTTTTGCTACTTAGTTAAGCCATGTTCTTTCTCCCTTGTGTCTAATGGAAGTAAGACATTTGACCTATCAAGGCCACAAGTTCTAGCAGCATAGGGATTTTCCCATTGATAAATGACTGAAAGCCTCCTTTCATCAACTAAACAAAAAAAATGGCAGAATAAAAGAGCCCACATGAACCAATGCTGAGATCAGACCTTTATAGTAAAGTACATTGCTTTATTTGTGAATATGGATTTGTACAGGATGTGAGAAAAAAGAAAAATTCTAAAAACAGATCTGAAAAACAAAAATAAATAATTAAAAAAAAAAATTTCAGAACACTGCAGTAGTTTGTGAACACTTTTTTTTCCTTTAATACAAGAGCCTCTAGAAATGACAGCGGCTAGTACCATAACAAACCAGCTTTTGGTTCCAGAATTGGGAAAGGGAAGTTCCATTATTATTCTGTTCACTGGCCCTTTACCTCCAGTTTCTATGGTAACAAACAGAACCAGGCCTTGCAAGGTTTTGCGCATGGCTGAGAGTGGTTTTGGTTGCTAGGGACAACCCAACAAGGTTGGATGGCCTTTTTCAGATTCCATAGGTACAAGTGCAAATTCAAGCAGTAGAATATTTCTGACAGCAGTCGTTCGTCTAACAGATCAAATGGGTTAATATGCTAATATATTTCAAGACCCATTTTTAATTTAAATCTAAATCTAGGACTACTGCCTATAAGAGTAAACATTCCATGGAATATCTGGTTTTACATCAGGATACATTGGTGGCTCAAAGAGTTGCAGTTTAACAATAAATGAAAGGCTGCTATGTTGTATCATATTTTACCAATTTCAAGAAATATACTCTCCTCCAACCCCCTCCCCAAGGACATGGGACCTATACTTGTAGGTCATCACCCTGGGGGTTTGATGTCGATATCCCAAACCAAAAGTTCTGCTTGTAGTGCGAGTTTGGTCTTCTCCTCCAATATTCCAGCACTTGTTCAGTCCAGGAACAGTCCCAGTCTGCAATAAGGGGCAGGGTCAGACAGAAACTACAAGGAAAGCTTTGGAGCCTTGGTATGGGTGTGTGTGTGTCAAGGCCAAACCCAGGAGATAGGAGTTTAGTTCCTCCCACGGGCACTTTATGGGGAGGGGGTTGTTATGGGCATTATAATTGCTCTTTAACTAAGAAAAGTCTACTACTAACCCATACATGGTATGGTCTGTATTTCTTAATGCTTCTTTTACAGGAGATACAGGAATTCTATAAATTTCAGATTATGGAAAGTTATTTGATGCTCTTTATACTTTGTTTTCTTTTACAGTATAATATCAGAACACAGATTTATTTGGCTTGGTCGAGAAACCAATTATGAAAAACAGTCTGGGTTAACAAACCTGGGCAGTTAATACATATTATTTATATATAAAAGTGATAACTTACACACTTACAAACATAAATGTAATACAAGTTTCAGCCTGAACATTCTTGAAATTTCCTTATGCACATATGCTTTCCTTCATTATGCAATGTCCCTGCTGCCTTGTGGGAATATATTTTACCTTAAAAAATTACTGAAAAGGCAGAAATCTGTAAATTCCACCACCTTAAACTATCATACGCAACCTGAAAGAAAGCCAATGAACAAAACGCTGACAAATCTTTAAATATGCATGTTGAGATTTGCTTGTTTTTAGAAAAATACTATAAGAACTTTGTGTAAAGGGCAGTCACAATGACACAACATACTTGTCAATAGTTAAAACCCCCCCAACATTTTGCAAGTGTCTCTAACACCTATATGCTAAAGGTTGCACCTCTATTTAGTGTGAAAGGGCCATCAACTTATCAAAATGCACTGCCTGTTACCGTAAGTCACAGCCAACACTGAAATTCCTGGTGCACATTTGTAAGCTATTTTACTGGAAGCCACGTGGGGATATTTCTGAAATGACAAACTGCTTGGGGATAACTAGGAGCTACACAATGTGACTCCTGACAAAAAGGGACAGACTTTCCAGATAATATAAGAGCCGGTGTCCCTTAAAAAGGCAAACATTTTTTATTTAAATAAGTTTATAACAAGTTATTGGCACTGTACTTCAGTTTACAAACTATATATAAGAATTTCTTACAGACACTATCCAAAAATGGTATTTACTTTGGTATCTTAGAAGCCACAGTAGGTTTTACTATAGATCTTATATACATATAAGTAGTCTATTTCTAGGAGTCTGTTCAAAGAGAAATAATCACTTTTTTTTAATATACAGTTTAATAGTTACTGGCCTTCTGTGCAAAGAGTTGGAGATTGTCAGGATTTCCTTCCACAAACCTAACAATTATATCTTTCATGGACATCATTACACCTCGTAAATACAGTAATGTAGGAACGTCCCTTTCCAGTGTTTCATTTCCTAATACCTTTGAACTATGAGATAGCACATGTATGTTATAAATAGGGGGTGGGGTGGGAGTTCATTTATTATTTAGATCCTGGGATGAAAAGCTTTTAACCAGCCTACACCATTTACATCCCAAAGGAACATTTATGGTTTCATGCAGTATGCAGTGATACATTCAATCACTGAAGAATCTTTCTATAGGGCCATAGCCTGCTAGAAAGGTGTTCATGGTGTATTGAATACACTATTCAGATTTTCATCCAGACTCCCAATGTTCTTTTAAGAGTGACAAAAGTCAAGAAACAAATTCGGATAGTCTCTGAAATCAATGGTACTATTCCTATTAAGGAAAAATTATAGTGTATCCAATATACTGTAACATACAAAGAAAATAAAATGATAAAGGTATACCCTAGTAAATAAACATATACCTCTTGCTGTGTATAACCCAAGCATATGAGGGTATGCACTACTTAATAAACAAACTTTTGCTTTGTATATAACCCAAGCAAAGACAAACAATACCCAAAATTAAAGTTACTTCCATGTGTATTAAGGACCTGAACAGTTGTATTGGTGCAATGTGGAGGATCAAGGTGAAACCTGGGCTTCCCAAGGGTCTGGTAACACTTTACAGCTAAATGCATCTATATATGGCATCAACCATATAGTGCTGAATGGGAATGCTCTTACTTGCTGCAGATTAAAACGAGAAACTGAAAGTGATTGCTAGTTACAATAGTGGTTCACTGTACACAGGACATGACAAACTAAATTTATTAAAAGCATTTTTCTTCTTTAAAAGGGCATATTTGGAGTTAAACGGTATTAATGGTCTAAGTTGATTTTGCAACATCCCTTTTCACTTAATTTACTAAATCTTTCCTTCTAACCATAATCTTGCACTTTATGCAATGTTATGCATCATTATAAAAAAATATTTACAGTGAAAAACTACTGTCACATCATTAACATACGTTTTAAGTTTCTGTTTGCCGAATGTATCTTTTAGATACGTAACTGACAAGGCTTCAACTTCGTGTCTGACAACTTCAACTTCCAGAATTCCTTGTTTGCATTATGCAACCAAGATATGCTGGGATTTGTAGTTTTCCCTGTGATAATGTATGTACTACAACAGTGGGTTGTTAGGATCCTCTGTGACTGCTTTGTATGTATTCTGAGGGTGTCTCACTGCAAACCTACATGTAAAAACTGGTAGTTCTCTGCAGTGCTTTATTCTAAAGGCCCTGCATGGTGTCTATGCCATAGTAGGATCAAAAGGCAACTATACAAAAAAAGTTTCTAAAATAAAATCAATATTTAACAAAGAGGTAGGAAATGATATCCCTCCCTACCATTTCGCTTTCTCTATGGTAAGCTGCTTACCTGAGGTCGACAGCTTCCTAGCTTATTTCCCCAGCTGTCCTGTTTCCTTTCAAAGTATTCATGCATGAATATGTAAGAAGGCAGGAGAGTTGCAGCAGAGAGGAAGCAATGAAGCTGTTAGCCACGGACGAGTGGCAGCTTTGATAGCTCACCTCTGGGGTTATAAAGTATAAAAGGAGGTTGGAGTATTGTCACCTACCTCCCTGTTAAACACAGTTTAATATTTACAAACTCAATTATTTTGTATAGTTACCCTATAAGAAGGATTACTGTATAATAAAAAGCAGAACAATAAAATCAAAGATGTTGTGTTTAGAAGTTTATTTGCAAAGCCTAGGAAATATTCCTTGGCAAATGCAAGTCTTTCCAACCATTAACTAACTAGGAATATCCTATCACTCCAGCTGCTGTTGAAACAACATGCCCCTGCACTTTGATTGGATACATAGATTTTAAATTCATCAATGCAATCAATTGTCTGAATGACAATCCGTGTATCTATAGGCATTATATGTAGCACAAAAATGATCTATATACCTGTAGTTCAATAACTGCTGGAGGGATTGAGTGTTATCATTGGTAAAGAAACTCTTGGGTCTTCCATGGAGGTTGGTCTACCTTGATCACTTAGCAACAAACCAAACTACACTCCTAATATTTGACTTTCAGATCAATGAAAAAGCCACCAAATACGTACAATTAAATGGCCAAAGCTGTCGGATGTAAATCAGAGGCTCATGGCTGACAGTTATCTTATGTCTGTACGGGCCTTAACCTAATAACATGTGCAACGGTCTTTAGGCAAAGAGACAAATAAAGGGCTCGCATTTCCACCCTTTAGCTTTTTGCAAGGAGGCAGGTTCTTGCTGGAACTGAAAGGTATCTGCACATTGCAGATTTTATTTGCCAATACAAGAAGATTAAAACACAACTCGGCAATAATTGAAAATCCAATACTGGTATCGTCATTACGTTCCATTTTTCCTTTTTAGCAAAGCTGGCTTAGAGTGCGCTCATATACACACTACTGCAGGACAGTTAATATGGCTTCAATGTGTCTTGTATTGTGTGCAGGATCTGATAATCAACACCCATGGGCGTGAAACATTATTGCAGTTGTCTCCCAACCCCCCCCCCCCCAATCTTAATGAAATCAAGGCAGTTGAGAATAAAATGGCATGCTTAGAAAGGAATTTAGTTTCAGGGAAAATAGCAAGAATATAAGGTATCCAGATCCCTAAAAATGATAAATACATTAAAACTTATTAGAAATATCTTTAAAAGAAAAAAACAAACAAACAAAACAACCACCTAGAAATATGGCTCTAAAAACAAGGGCAATGGCCTATGTAACGCAGAAAAGGCAAGCAATATCACCACTCACATGACGCCGTAGAAGCAAAGATTATATAAACCGCTTTAAGCATTTCCATTTTATATATTTTTTTAATAAAACAATTTGAGGCTGTATCAAAAATCTTCTGTTTAAAAAAACACGCAATTGCTTGCTTCCTTGCCTTTTGGGGAGAGCACCAATATGTATGGGGTGGAGAAAAGGATACACATGTCTGTGGAGGTGTGAAGTTAAGCACAGTAGTGTGTGAATGAGGCTACTGCACCCATCTCTGGTAGGGAAATACAATATTGCATCTTTACAGAAAACAATTCCATAGTGTTTCACAAAGGAAGAGCTTAGCGGAGGATTTCTAGCCCAAAAATAACTATCTGTGTGTATGAACCACTTAAAAGAAAATCCTAGAGCTTCTCGAACAAGACTCTTAACAGGATTTATAGACCAGTCTTCCAATACAAAGGGAGAGGAAGGTGTTGTTAATAGTTGTTTAAAGTCCTCAGGTAGAGTCTACTCCTGTAAAGCAGGCAACCCAAAATGGCTCTACTTTCCGAAACACAACAGGAACTTTTTAAAGCAAAGTGAACTGCCCCCAATGTGTACAGACATAATAAAATGTAACAATTCTGCAAGTTCTGATGTTCAGTATTCAAGACACCTTTGTCATTTTGTTTTGTTATGACCTGAAGCTCTAGACACACACAAAAAAAAAATCAGTTAGTGTTAAAGGCAAACAGCAGAGAACCAAAAGGCCACCCCAGTGCTGAACATTAAGTCCAATCACTTCCTCTTTAGTGTGTTTAAAGCCTGCAATCTGTTATATATCTAGACGTGAGCACACAATTGTATGAATACCAATATGAAAATCATTAGGCAAATGACTTGTGTCCCATATTTTTCACAAACTGTGAGGGAGCTGGGCATTAGGAAGAAATACTAGAAAAAGTCTCCAGGTCTTTATTCTTTGCCTATAAAGCAATTTCCTGTCATCCTTACAGCAGATTGCAGGCTATCAACCACGTCTGACAACACTGGTTTGGAACGGACAGGCCCCTTTCTCCTCTCACTCAGCACACTGTTCGTTAAGGAGGTACATAAGGTGGTGGTGACCGGTATGGGGTCATGTTTTTTGGGCGTGACCCTTTACCTTCCATGGGAGTTGTGAAAGGTGGAGGAGGTTGATAAGGGGGAGCATTAGGGTCCTCATCCCTCAAAGGTGTGTACTCCCCTAGGTTGTCTTGGTTCAGGGGAATGGTCTCTGGCACATTCTGATTGGGATATTCTGGGGGAGGAAGGGGAGCTTTTTCCTCCTTAAGAATCAGAGGCATACTTGAGGAAGGAGGAGGCTTGGAGTCATCTAATTCATCAGCAAAAATGATCGGAACCCCCTTTTTGATAAATGTTGCTTGATCCTCAATTGTCAGCTTGCCTTTTCTTTTTTTGCGGTAACAAATCATAGCAATAATTCCAGCAATCAACAATATGGCAGCCACCACCACTGCAGGAATTACAGTGTGGAGGTAGACATCGTCCTCGCTGCTTTTCTGTGGATTTCCATCTGCTCCCAATGTTGGTGCCACCACAGTTGCAACAGGTTCCTCTGGTCTCATTGGTATGTACCGGAAAGACTTATATTTACAGCTGCCAGTGAACGATAGAGAAATATTCACAAGTTTAAACTCTGGTTCCATGGAGTTAATAAACTGCTGCCGCGGATTGCCACGTTCATCGTAAATCTTTTTGCCAACACTTTCTATTTGCTCTCTTGGACAAGGATCTACTGGGAAAGTGTTGTTTGTCCATTCTACAACCACAGAGCCTTTTGTGATATTTTGTAAAGTAATGGAGCTGCTATTTCTATCACCAAAAGCAAAAGCAAGCTTTTTGACCAGAAGAATTTTCTTATTAATATCATTAATTACAGCATTGTGGTCCCCATGAAATTTCGCATTAAATTTAACTGGAGATAATTCCTTTTGGAATCGATTACGGACTTGTATTTCTAAAGCATCCACTGCTGTGCGCCCTGCTTTGTCTGCTGCTTTCAAGTAGTACTCGTGATCACCAATATGAGCAAAGTCAGGCATTCCGTACATAACTTGGCTAGTACTGTCCAGCATTACCCACAACTTCTCTCCTAGGTTAGGCTTTTTCCTTGGTTCCAGAGAGAGTTGTAGGTTATCAGTGGTGCCATCTTCTTTATCATAGAAGGTGTCTGGTGGAATTTTAACCTCAAAGTATGTACCCACCCATGCAACAACTTTATCAATATGATTTTTAAGTTCAGGGTCTGTGTTAGGTACTCCACTTGTAGATGCACGAGTACGGCTCGGGGAGGTAGTCTCAACTTTTATGGCGGGTCCTTTGGTAGTAACACGAGGCCTTGGCTTTTTGGTTGGTTTCTTTGTTGTTGTGGTAGAAGAATCTGTAGATGGTGTTGTAGAAGTTTTCACTGTGGTCACTCTTGGTCTTTTTGTAGTGGATGAAGGAGGTGTAACTACAGCAGTTGGCTTTACAAGGCTCGGTCTGGTCACTGTTGGACTAATCACACTGGTAGTTTCTATAATTTTGGTTGGGTGGATTGGACCAAGAGTAGGTGTATGTATTATAGCTCCCCTTGTTCTTATAGTTACTGTGGGTTTTCCAGGAAGAGGTACTGGTTCACGAACTGGAGGAGCTGTGGTGTCTGTAGGAGGAGCTATTGCTGGGGAAGTAGGTGTTGGTACAATTCTCGTAGGGGGTTCATGAACAGCTGTGGTGGGTGGCCCAATGGCAGTAACTGGGGTAGGCGTAGCATATATTTGCCTCCTAATTCGCTTAGGTGCTTGGAGCTTTTTATTAGCTATGTGCCAGCCTACAACAGGATAACCAAGTTCGGCAGACATAGTACCTTCTTTAGCAGGTATCTCAACAGAACTGATGTTTGGAACACTGTTCTGATCTAAAGAACAGCCTAGTTTCCAAGATAAAAGTGCACCATTTTCAACCACTTTTTTTGCATTTCCAGGTCCAGCCATGAAGGCCGACATGTCGAAGATTTTGTTGTTTACAACTGGGACGAATTTCATATGATAAAACTCCACTTTAGAGAAGTCTCTCATTCTGTTTAGAAGATCCACTCTTTGCTTTGGTGTCATTTTTGTTAAATCTGCATCCAAAATAACAGTTAAAATAGTTACTGGTTCATCAGTATTACACAGAAAAGGAGTCACTTCATTTGATTCCTGCCCTGCCACCCGTACAGACTGAGGTTCATTGTGATCCTCAGGATGAACTTCAATAGAGAAAACGTCAGTAATTTGTGGTACATAACTCCCATTCGGTGCTAGATGCAGTGTGGCCACAGAAATATCATAGATTCCTTTATCACTTTCAAGGGGAAGACCTTCCAGCACATTTTGTTCCCAGTGTAACCAAGAAGGTAACATCTCCTTTCCAACTTCAGCGATCTGAAAAACACAAGTAAAAAAAAAATATTAATACATTACAGTCACTATAAAAATTGTAATATCTACAATTAGTGGGAAAAAAATCTAATCCATTTCTAACTACAATGCGGTCCTGTAAAAAGTGATTTGTAAAACTTGTCAGTACTGTCTACAGCCAAGCAATTTAATAAAGGGCAGTCCATCACCACATAAAAATGTATACTTCCCCACCCCTAAAAACACACTGGTTATTTCCTGCCTGGCATTCCAGAAGGAAGATATTCTGTCTGGTATCATCGCCCTCTTTACCATCTGCTGCTAACAAACCGCTTCCTCTGTGAATTTGGGAGAAAGTAACAAGCATGGAGGAAAAGGATAGCAAACTCTCGGAAGAATATCTTCCTTGGGGGTGGGGAAGGCAAGTATACATTTTTAGATTGGATGCAGATGCCATTTAATCTCCCAAAGTGCAGGAATGCCGACATTTTTAGTGCCCTTCAAATCTATGCAAACCTATAGCAGTATAAAGGGTGTTTTTTCCAGCTAGCACATCACCATCGCTCTGCCCTCGCTGCCACAGGCACTGAGCATGCCAGTTGTATCCTACTACTGTAACGGTCTTAATATAGCTGTAAATTTAAAAGCCTATAACTTGAGAACCAGAGAAACTAGAGACATCATTATTGGCTTTTTTGAAAGGTATAAGCCATTTGTATGAAGACCACAGTTAATTTAAAGACTGAATGGAGGCAATAATAATCCTTAAATAGCAATGCATCTAATATTGTGCTAAATATATCAGTTGGGGTTTGGGGCAGGAAATAGACACATGGCCAGTTTTTTGTTTTAAGGGTGCACATGCCCTTTAAATCCTGGAACAAATTACCAATCAAAAATTCATACTTTTGCGCAGTCCTAAGGCTGTCACTTTCCCCTTCTAAAGCTAAAAATCTTTGAAGTATTACCGTATATACTCGAGTATAAGTCAAATTTTTCAGGCTTTAAAATTAGCCTGAAAACCTAACCTCGACTTATACTCGGGTCAAGTCGAAATTTAGATCCAAATTCTGCAATTGCAGATAGTAACCAGTAGGTGGCGCTGTGTTAACCTGCATAGAAAGTAACAGGAGCTGATCTGCCTTTACACTTCCTGCTTCCTGTAGTCTGGCTGCTGGACTCACTCAGCACTGTCACTGCTCATCTGTATGCTGTAAATCTGATGGGTACAGTGCAAATGACAGCTTGAAACTACAACTCTCAGGTGACATTTTTAACTATATGGGGTCAGAGAGTCATTTACTATATGGGGTCAGAGGGCCCTTTACTATATGGGGGTCAGAGTTCCCTTTACTATATGGGGGTCAGGAGAATTGTAAATTATGGTATGTTTAATTAAAAGTATACTGAACCTTGCCACTTCACATGTTTAGAAACAAACTCCCAGCAACAAAGCATGCTGGGAGTTGTAGTTTCCAAAACATCTGGAGTGCCAAGGAATTGGAGGTTACTGGTACTGGATTTGGCTATTACTGTATGGGATTCATGTATGGGAATTCTGCTGTCCATTTAAAGGGCAACTAAAGGCTAAAAAAACAGAATCAGAAGGCAGTAGTGGTGATAATTTCTACCCTCGACTTATACTCGAGCCAATCAGTTTTTACAAATTTTTTTAGGTAAAAATAGGTACCTCAACTTATACTCGGATCGACTTATACTCGAGTATATACGGTAAGTTACTTTCCCCAACCTCTTCATTAGTACGTAAACCCCCTGCCAGACATATTAAAATGTGCTTTCTCTATCCAGAGCATGTGCAAAGCATGTTGGGCCATGGGAGCACTTTTGAGTGGACATTAGAAGGTAAAAGAGGCAGCTATAGGGTTTGCATGGAATTATAAATAGCTGGAGGATTAAAAGTATAGTTCGACTTTAAAAATACTGTACTGTACTGCATGTTGGGTTTAAATGTCTAATTTCCCCACATTTTTAAATGTAAACTGTGAATGAGGTTATTCAAAAAATATGCCACCTTAAAATGTGTTCATTCCAAAACTAACTTACAAATCGTGTTTACTTAAAATAATAGTTCACTTAAAAAGTGAACTATTCCTTTAATGTATTGATTGAAGACTGGGTAGTTAAGGAGCTATGCCTTACCTTCAAGTGAATTATTCCTTTAAACAAAGGTATACATTTGTCAAAGGTGGGTATACACACTTTAGTTCTTTCAAAGATGACAGACAGAATCTTTAAAGGGCATCTATAGTGAAAAACACAAATTAACCCATTGCAAAGTTAATTCATGTAATCTGTGCTTCCTTTCTCCAACCTCTGTCAGAGACTCTGTTTTTCCATGGTGGCAGATCTCTCTGCAGGACTCCCCCCTTCCCCCTCCATGTCTCAACTCCGGCTGCTGCCCGACAAGCTAATTAAGTGCAGCAGGAGTTAAAAGTTCAACATCCTTAAAAAACACCCACACACAGAGGCCAATGGAAAGCAAGCTGTCCTGGAGACATGGGAAGATTGGGGAGAACAGTACACTTTACTGCTACAATACAATCTCTCTCTTTGTGACCCATCATCAAACAGTGAAAGCTATCAAGAAGGGGGATCAAGTGCAACCTCATCTCTGCAGTCAAAGTTACCTCTCCTACTGCTAATGTTCTGTTTGTAACAGAAAGGATGAAGAGACTTGAGTAGGGAAGAGGGTCATGTCACTGGGATTTGATTGACAGTACAAGTAGGAGTAGAGGAATGCAATCACATTTTCTTCTAAATTTGTGTATCTCAGGACAGAGAGGGAAACTTTCCCACTAAAGATGCCCTTAAAAAATTTTTTAAGACCCTCCTACACATGGTCCATAAGTGTTCTCCCTATGTAAAGTAAAGGTAGAATGTTTCGGGACTGCACATTTTCTTCAGCCCTGGTCGACTCTCTATACTCTCTCTATACTCTCTCTATACTCTAGCGTTTGTTGGCCTTTGAAATGCTTTGAACTGCGGTACACACTTTAACCATGAAGGGGGGATTCAATCAGATTGTAGCTTAAGCCAAGTTAAACAACAAATTTGCAGTTACTTTCACTTTTCCCTTACCTTAGTACAGGGGGATAATAACGTAGCAGACTATACAGTTCATCTCCTATTCACTGAATATGTTGTGTGACTGAGCCAGAAAGGAAAGAGAACAAGAACAAAGGTCTTTGGTGAAGATTGGGGACGGGGATAAAGGGCATTAGATTATATATAGGGAAAACTCCCTTAAGGTCCGTACACATGTCCAATAGGATAAACGATGCTCACCCCCAGCACAAGCAGCATGCAATATGAACTGGCATTTCAGGTCGATAGTCACGTGTGGGTATGCGGTTGCTCGGGCATTGTTCGTTGATCTGCCATGGCAGATTGCTGAACCACACCCGAGTGAATACATAAACAAGTGTGATTATTGAAACAGCTGTTTGCCACACGTGTGCAGGGGTCGTTCCTTGGTTTGTCCTATCAGACATGAGTACAAGGCTTTAAAACCCCAGAACCACAATAGTTAGAGGACAGATTTAGGTTTAACCCGTTATGCAGTGATTGCCTATTTTGCTTAGGAGATAAAAGGGTTAACAGGGTGGATTTTACCCTTAGCTTTGAGTTAACAGCTAATGCTCTTGTTGCATAAATAAACAGAACTACAAAAAGGAATGAGTCAACCTACAAAATACAACAGGATTTATGGTTCTGTTTATTGGAAGTGAAGATTATTCTTCTTAATACAAAGTTAATAATCCGGAGAGTTAAAGAAGCGTAAGCCACTGAAACTCATGAAAAAGCCACAATAAAGGATCTGACATCTATAAAACAGAAACATTTTAAAAAATATTGATCATTCTAATTGAGGCCGATTACCACTAGGCCTTTATTGATTGCGGAAACAAATAAGGGAAGGTACAGCCAGTTAGATTAGCATACATAAAATAGTTAGCACATGAATACAATATCTGTCAGCCTGAAGCAATGTTTGGTAGAAGTTTACTTAATATAAATTCTGAAGCACGAGAGGCCTTGAAATACATCTTAACAACTGATCCTGGGTTTTGGTGCCAAATTTGATCAGGGATGGATTTATGTCTGCCCTAGGCCAGCTACATTGTTGCCACCCCCAATAAGCTAATGCTGAGGTGGTCCTGCAGTAACTGTAAGAAGGAGGGGGCACTGCCTTACATTTATTTGCTGCCCCCTAGCAGTTATTGGCTATGTCTTAGTGACAAATCCTGTCCTGTTGTCAAAACTGAGCACTAGAGCAGTGTATAGTGTAAAAGACAGTAGGGAACTCCACTCAGTGGATTGATATTTATAGTTACACAATTTCCCTTGCAAGGGAAGTACAATTCCCATCTCATTGTGCATAAAAGGTGAGATATTAATAACACAAATCTCTTGACGCTCAAGAATGTCTCAACTGCAATGTGAGAACCCTGGTGTATATTTAGTGTATGTACATTTCTGACCTTTTCAGCATGATGCCCTACACACTTTATCTGGAAAGAGATCTTTGTGTACGATATGGAGATGTGCAACTGAACTTGGCCAGAACCAAATAAAAATGGTGATTGGACAAGAAAAACAACTTCCCGCTAATTACTGAGGATTGGCCACTATTACTTGTTTATATAAGTTAAAGGGACTGAACAGTAGTTGATCAGAATAACTAAAACTAGTTGCAATTTTCCAGTTTAACATACTGAATAACACTGCCCTGTGGATGGCAGATGCCGAAGTAAATTTAATTTAACAATATGTCTTTTCCTAGCAGATTTGCCTGAAAACACTAGTGGCCCAACCCTCGCTATGATCGACATGTTATTGATTACTTTATTACAGGGACACCAGGCTATTTTGGGGGCTCTCCAACAGGCTTGATTGTGAACATAAAAAGTTGCCAATTTCTTTCAATCCCCGGGCAGATCTAATAAAAATATAGCTCCAAAGAACACCTGGTCACTAACGTTATCGCTGGAGCATTTACCACTGAGGACAGGTGGAGTGTGATCGCAGCCTGAAAAGTTTTTTGAACTTAAGTGAGTGACTATAAACCTTGACTGTGTTGCTGTTACTAACCTTGTTACATCACCATACACCACAACTAACCAACTGCACTTCAACAGCAAATGTGTGACGTGGAGAAGACTCCCTGCCTTCTCTCAGGATCATTTAATGCCTTTCATGCTTCCAGCTAGCTGATTAGCAGGAGTTAACTGCAATTTCAAGTTATTATATTTATCTAAAACCAAAGTAAATTCTATAAATATGGTTTCATTTCAATAATAGAATGCTTCAATGGCTTATCACCATCCATAAACGGAGTCTCTTGCTTTCCCGAGATTTCAAGTTTCTTTCTTCAGATGCATCTATGGCAATATTCAAAAAACTTGTAACAGTCAAAAATGTTCTTTCACAATGTGATCCTGCAGAGAACAACGAGTACTCCTTTCAAGAACAAAGAAAATATACATCCCGGATATTAAGATTTAGACCCCAAAGTTTACATGACTGGATGTAGGCTTTCACAGCAGCATGCACTGTACACCGACATAGCAAAAACCAAATAGAGAACGTTAACAAGAGTACATATTTTAGGACATACTCTCTATAATACAATAGATTTAACTGGGCTTGTTTGGAGGATCCCAAAACACATACTCTAGAGCAGTAAGGGAAAAAGGAAATGGAAAAACAGGTATATAAAACAGAGCGTCCCATATGCACTGTTGTGATCATATGCAGATGTGTGTGTGTGTTTGGATATACAAAATGTCAACCAGTGCATTGGCAAATTTCAGCTTGAAATCTGCCCAGCAAAGAGCAGCCAAGGATGGCATCATCAAATTGGCACAATTCCCTTTTGCTTAACAGACTGCCCGATACATGCAGTCGGTCTATCAAACAGATGGCAATACATGTATATATTGTACATGTATAGTTTAGGTACCTCCTGAACTATACTGTATGTGTTTTATGGAAGAGTTGTCCTTTAAAAATGACCATGAAAAAACAAACGGATTTGAAAAATTACTTAAAAGGGCATGTCCACCCTGAAATTAAACTTTTTATATAATGTAGGTAGCAGCTGCCCACCCCCAACCGCTATAATATATTTTAAAAAAATGCCCAGATGTTTACTTACAACCCGTTCTCTCCCGCGCCATCTCCTATCCAGCTCCCTGCTTGCGGAAGTTGCAAGCAGGGGCTGGTCCGCCATCCGCGTCTGTGATTGGCTAAGACGCGGCCAATCACAGACGCGGCTGACGTCATTGAAGACGCCACGGGAGAGAAGGGTCCGTAAGTAACTATCTGGGCAGTTTTTTTCAAAAATATTATGGCGGTTAGGGTTGGGGAGCTCTTACTTACCTCCCATAAAGAGGATTTCAAGCTAGGTGCCATGGCCTCAGAGGATGGATCAGGATGGTGGGAGGGAGGGGGGGGGGGGGAAGAGAGCTCCTCTGCGCATGCCTCAGACCTTGATGAGGTTGAGGCACAGACGGCCACAGGATGACTCACTGACAGCTTCTACACAACAGTTTCCAGGACTTTGGAGGGGCATAGCAGAAAAACCATTTGGAGCAGAGATTTAAGGTAAGGATTTTTTAAACTATAGAATGTGGCCAGTATGGGGTTAAATTACAGTTTTGGGGGTGGACATGCCCTTTAAATGCTTTCTACATATTTATACAAACCACAGAAATCTGCAGTATAAACCTAAAATATCTGAACCATCCAAACTCCATATGGCTGTTATCAATGCCACATTTTAAAGGGAATAAGCGACAATCAAATGCAGCATTATTTTCCCAGTCAGCGGACCTTTATTGAGCCAAACACACACATATATAGAATATATTGAGCAAACGGGTCTTCCCCATCAACACACAATTATTATCGTGCTGTTGGCCCATCATGTGCAATACCCACTAAGTAAAAGAGTAGTAGAAACCACAACCTTCATAGAATAACATGATTGTACAATACATGGAACAATATGTCCCATTCAGAAAATAATGGGTTCCAGCCCAAGTATTTGTCAGTTTCCTAGTAAAGAAAAACACTTTATAGGTTTATGGATCAGTAAGGTAGGTAACAGAATTATAAAACAGAACACATTTACAGTACAAACACTTGTATTCAGTAGATGGTTTGAACTGTAAAACATGCCCCATGCAAATGTCTGCACATCCATTCTTAAAGGGCATGTCGTGTAAGGACCCCCCCCCCCTCCTTCCCAACTCGCCACATTTAAATGTAAAAAAACTGCCCAGAAATGTAATAACCACGGCCTTTGCCTCTAATGATACTTGGGGGGGGTGGAGTAGTATTAGGGGCTGGACCGGCAGCCGTGTCTGTGATTGGCTGAGAGTAAGACAATCGGAGACACGGCTACTAGCTATTCAGTTAGCCGAGGGAATGAAGGTTGGTGCAGTGGGGCCAGAAGTGGGTAACATTTTAGTTTTGTGGAGGACATGCCCTTTAACACTTCTTACACAGTAGGAAAAAAGTTGCTTCATTGACTAAAGTTAAACCAAAACCTACAAAATGCCAGTGAATGTTTAGCAGCATATTAAACTAATTGCTAATCACAGTAAACAAGCTCTCACTTTAAGGCAGCCAAGTTTTTAACACAGGGCAGTCTTTGTTTAAAGTCTGGAATATCAAGCAGTCACTCATGCTTAACAAGGTGACCTCCAAAGCAAACTGAACTAAAGGCATAGTATTCCCTCTTCACCATTTAACTGCATAAAATACAACATGGTAAGATTTTGTTTGGAGAGATCTACTCTGCAGGCAGGGAAATCATGTGTAAAGGGCAATTCAAATCCTTCAGGAACAAATACAGTTAAGCACACTTAACATAATATATTACAATACCAGCTGCAAGAATTACATCTTTTAGTTACTGTGATTAAGTCTGAGGCCACACTGTGCCGGATAGCAATGTGCGTGGCCGCATGTTACCATCTGTTTGTGCCGAGATCTACCCAGTTGTGAAATCAGAATACATGCTATTCGCTAACTGTGATCACATGTGCTCCAAAAACTGACCCCAGCGATGTGCATGCAATGTGGCTGCTATGCCATAGCCCCTACTTATTTTAAAGGCTATGTCCACCCTGAAAATTTTTTTTTTATATATGGTCCCCCTGGGCTCCAGCCCAACCGCTATATTTTTTTTTTTAGAAAGCCCCCCAAACTCTACTTACCTCCCCTCGATCCCCCGCCGCTCCCGGCCCTCTGCTTGCAAGGAAATGCAAGCAGAGGGGCGGGACCGGCAGCCGCGTCTGTTTTGGCTGAGCGGCAGCCAATCACAGACGCGGCTGCCGGCAGCTCACTTCGCCGGAGGAAAGAGGAGAGTAAGTAGAGTTTGGGGAGCTTTCTAAAAAAAAAAAAAAATGCGGTTGGGCTGGGAGACATGGGGGAAATGATTACTTAAGGGGTTTAATGCTAGGGAGGGATAGTAGAACGGGAGGGAGAGGGAGGAGAGGGAGGGGAGGGAGGGGGGAGAAGGGCTGCAGTACGCATGGCAAAAATCTACCTGAGGCCAGCTGCAGGCAGTGTCCTATTGGACTCTGCTACCCTCCTGGTAGTCTTTTTTGGGACTTTGGGGGGGGACTACAGGAGAACCCTATGGACTGGGATGTAGGTAGAATTAAACTACACTACAATGGTGGGGCCAGTAGTTGGGGGGGATTATAGTTTTGGGGGTGGACATGCCCTTTAAACTAACTGATGTTTTATTAGCAAGAACACATTTGTTGCCTAATGCAGTAGGAATCCAGAGGACAGTTGTACACAAAAGATCTGCTAATTTACCCAATACATGCCCTCTATAACAGAAAGACTTAATGGGAGATCCAGGGAGGCTACCATTATAGAAAATATATTTAGTCATTTTTGTTTTTTTTTTACCTGTTTTGCGTCAGTAATGCAGTAATGCAAAACCAAACACTTCCTGCCATCCAGAAGTATCCTGCCAAACAGGGTTAGGAGATATTTTGGTGAGCATGATCACACGGCTTATTTTAAAGGATTACTAAACCCATAAAAATAACTATGTGGCATCCGTTTCTATTATTCACAGGAAGGTGAGAATGCTTATTCTCACCTCCCTGTGAATAATATTATGCTCGGGGGACCTGGAATTTACCTTACCCACGCTCACTCGCAGCCGCTCCTTCACTGAACAGCTGTTCTATCCCGATCGCGCGCCCTATCTTTTGTATTGGCGCGCATGCGCCTAAGATAGGGCGTGTGATCGGGAGAGAGCAGCTGTTCAGTGAAGGAGCGGCTTGCAGTGTCCTTTTATTCACAGGGAGTTGAGAATAAGCGTTCTCACCTCCCTGTGAATAATAGAAACGGATGGCACATAGTTATTTTTATGGATGATGGGGAGTTTACAGTCCCCTTAAACCACGTGACCAGGTGAAAATTTTCACCATTTTCAATTAATTTTTTTTTGCCAAGTTTAGCGGGACAGAAAGCTCAGTATATATATAATTAGTATAATACATTACCCTATGTATATACAGCCTCAAGCTGGCCATACACGGCCAGATGTTCTTCAGATCGAGTTCAATGTTTGGAAATTCGATTGAAAGAACCGCTCAAAGCCTCCCACCTTAAGGCTCAGATATTTCCACTAAAGATGGGGGTCGTTCGAGCGGTCAACCGGAAATACCGAAAACGTGTTTGGACTTTTAGATCTGATAATTTTTTTCTGATAGCTCAAAAAGTCAATCATGTGTATGGGAACCTTGACCCGTGTACAGCTGGTCTATTGCACACATGGCATTTTGCCATAATCTAGCTTTAACACACAAGCGCCAATAAAATTAAGAAATGCTAAAGTTTTAGCAAAAATTTCCATCTGACCATCATGAGGCATGTACCCTTAAACTACCCCATAAGATCAGGTCTAGAATTAAGGAAAAACTTTTCTACCAATACTTTTTATTAGCATACATTGAAAGCATGAGTCAAACGAGAAGGGACAGGTACTACAGCTCCCTTCCTATGTAATTATTCTTATTAGGGGGTTAACAAGGAAATTAGCATAATTTTATATTTTTATGTATGTGTCAAATCTGCATGTTCTCCACTTATATGGCAGAACAATTGTCTGATTTTCCAGCAGTTTTTAGCAATGCAGAGGGAATGCAAACATGCCTTAAAAAGTTCACCCCTCAGATGAAAAATTGTATAAAGATACCCCCTAACCCACAATTTTAATAGTTAGAAAGCAGACAGACATATGGCTAATCTGTTATACAGCATAAAATATGCTTTCCCCCTTCCTAAGCTCTACAGGGTTTTACATGCACAGAGGAGGGAATTTTCAGTCATTGACTGTGATGTCATCTCACCACTAGCGAGTGGTTGGCCGGGAAGAATCACTGTCGGTCTCGGCAAAAGTTGCTGTGACTGATAGTGCAGTCCATTGGAGACCGAACAAATCCTTGATTTACCAACATACCTGATCATCCAATCTGAATAAAAAGGTGGCTGAGATTGGTTGCTGCTGCATGCAAATACACCATCCAATTTTTCAGGCCGCTAAAGAAATCATTTACGTTTTTTTTAACTGTTGTCCATTTGATTACCACTACAATTTTTCAATTGTGCTCAACTTTTTAACTTTTTTTTCTATTAGTAATCTACTATATAAAGTAGTCCACATGTCACATGCTTCTGAGACATAACAACAGCGTGATATAGAGCTACAACCACATGATATTTTGTAAGACATTACAATTTGCTCCTGGAAGGTTTCAAATATAAACCCTGGAAATACTATCAGGGAGAGTCAATAAAAGTTCTTATCGTTAAAAATTGTGCTATTTAAAAGCAGAAGAATATATACTATGACTACTGGACGATGAAATTCCAGAAAATACTGGCCACACAACTACTATTTTACGCTCGTACAATAACGGTCATAACATGGATGTCCCACAATCCACCCTAATGAAAACAATGGATCCAACTAGTTAAGGCAGAACTAGCATACCATAAACTTCTGTATATACACAGAAATGCCCAAGGAAGTATGATAAGGTATGGAACCCATGGCTCACGTCAGATGCAACAGCAATTAGATAAAAGGCAAAATGTCATGGCCATGCCCACGCCTCCAAACATCATGGTCATGGCCATACCCCAACTGTCAAAGCCACGCCTGCAAAGAAAACTGCCACGCCCCAAACAACGCAACCATGCCCTCAAAATGCCATTACCATGCTGTCATGGCCACGCCTTCAAACACTTCTGTCAAGCTTATACCCCAAACATCGCAACCATGTCCCCAAATGTTGTGACCACACCCCCAGATATTGTGGTTGTGCCCCCCCCCAATTATTTCTTTCCCACACCCATACATCATGGCCACGTCCTCAAAATCACAGGTATGCCCCCCAATCATGCCTACTTCCACAAACATCATGTCTATGTCCCCAAACATTAAAAGCACATCCCCAATCATGCCCACATCCACACATGTCCATGCACCTATCATAACAGACACACCACCAAACATCCCACCCCCAAACTTGACACCCATGCCTCAAAACATACCCACTCCCCCAAATGGCATGGCAACGCCCACTTTTAAACAGCGTTGCCATTCCCCCAAGCATTGCGATCATAACACTAAAATGTCACATCCACGCCTCCTGGACACCACAATATCATAGACATGACCCCAGACTGTCCACACCCAAGAATGCCGTGCCTCTGCCCACCTCAAAATAGCAGACATGCCCCCATCCACCTACTCAAATTGGGACTGTTGGGGGGTATGGACTACATGTTTCATACCCCCCAAGCAGAGTTACCTGCATTACCTGGACCTAAGCACCAGACACACACTTCGTTAAAACTAAAAGAACAAAGACATCATGGTACTTTCAATTTGGGCCAGAAACTAACTTTACTGAGTGGAATCTAATAGTCAATATAAAGTGGTCCTTGAGCAAGGATAAAGTTTTAGAGTGCAAACAAAGTGACATACTGCTAACGAATCTGCAAAAAATAGAGCACTCTTAATAAACACACACAAAGCAACAGAATGAAGCACGGCTTTAAAAACACAGACAAAGAGTCCGCACGCAAGAAGAGCGTGACGCCCGTCAGTTATTCAAGTGCTGGGGTATTCAGTTGCAATCAAAAAATTTTCCCCAAAGGCCAATTGCATGTAGCATGTTCCCAAGAAGGACCACCACAATATTTGTATATTTACGCAGCAAGTGGAAAAACTGATAACGTTGTATATAAAGTTTTGCTATAAACATATGTGCTATATGCCCCTCAAGCAATGTCACCTCCTCAACTCATAACTATTAAATACATGATGTACATTACCAACTGTGCACTTTTCCCCCCTGACTCTTCCTTCTAAGCCAAACATACAGCTGCACATAAATATTTTACCCACAGGTGTACACGAGCAACGCCGGGTAAAAGTGCTAGTATACTTATATATAAAAATACAGGAGTTGAGCATTATGGGATCATAAAATGACTATTACAGCCTGGTATCACCGAAGGTAATCACAATGCTATGTCTGAAACAACAGCTTTCAATCAGCAGCTTATGGAATTCTTCAAACCCCTTAGGCCAAAAGTTATCGGAACATGTGTAGACAGCTTTACAGAGGGCTGACTGCTCAGTGAGTATTTTTAGAAAGACCGCACAGTGATACAAGCTTTATTTATAGTACTGGACACCACTGAATATGAATGAATACTCCCTGCTTATGAAAGTCCACATAGAAGATGCCTTAATTTACCTTAAAGAACTAAATGGATTAAATAGATCACCTGTAGGTTTATAATAGATTTGCACCAGGTAATGGTTAAATCTCTTTAGGAATAGGGTTTCATTGTAAACTGGATTTAAGTTTTTAGTTTTGGTGAAAAAAAAAAAAAATCACATAAAATAACTTATGTTGCAGATCATATTTTTATAAACAAAGACAGAAATTGTAATCCTGTACATTGTTGCATTCCATTATTTATGCTTACCTTGATACTTTCTCCATTGAAAGGGATAAGTTCTTCAGGGATTTGGATTCTAAAAGCCCTGCCAACCACAGCAGAACTGTCTGGAATTCCTTTCATTGGTGCTACTGTCTCTTTAATATCAGGAAATAGAGAATGCATGGAGGCCTCTAGTTGACTGTCCCAGTCCCGAACCACTTCCGTTGGATCACTAGGCCACACTGACCAAGCAGAAGAAGCCATAAGCAGCACCATTAAAGTCCGCAGTGCGGGAAGAGAAAGTCCAGGACACCTTATATCCATTTTGCTGATCCGTTACAATGCAGCAACAATATATTTAGGAAGTAATTGTTCGAGTCTTAGTGATCACTGTATTGCTCCATTACCAACACCCTAAAGGAAACAAAAAATTAAATAAATGTTTTACACTCTTCAATCAACAAATGGGTATAATGTAACTGCAATCATGGCAAAACAGATATATATACAGGGAAATTCAATAAATGTTCTTATCGTTAAAAATGGTGCTAATTTTGCCCCAACCAATCAGAACTTATGTAACATTTGAAAGCTAACATCTGATTGGTTGGGGCAAAATTAGCAACAAACAATAAACAATAAGAACTTTTATTGAATAACCACCATTGTCTTTAAGAAAAATATCAGCAGTGTTCATGAAAGAATGCCACAAGTCTGCCAATGACACTTTGTGTGTTGAGCCTACCCCCCATGGTCTTCCTATAGTGATACACAAACATTAAAAACACCCACACCCATCCCAAATATACATGACACATACTAACAACATAGGCACTTTTGTAGAGATGATCTGGTAAATTGAGTGCATTGAGTATATAATCTCTGATTTATGTTTTGAACACAAAATGTGCATTTGGATTTCGGTGCTATTGCCCTCAGAAAAGAGAGATCATTTAAAAAAAATCCAGTTGCTTTTTTCCAGCAAATCGATTAAAGTAATTTTGCTTGGCACTTGCCATTCCTTCTGTGTCTTACAATAAAAGACAATTTTTGCTAAACTCATGCATGGAATGCAAACTAAGGTCTGTTTTCACCAGTCAGCTGTAAGCAAAGGTAACATCATATACTAAGATATAAAAGCAATCTTAAATGATAAGACAATTTTACACAAATGGCACACAATCGGGCTTCATTTATTCTAAAACCAAGTTAATTAATCATATTTGATCTGTGCTGATTGCGGATATGATGGTTCTAAAGACTGGGGAAGGTGGGAAAATTAAAATAAGGTTAGATAAACATGTATGGTTTCACCTTAAATTACATATTCAGATTTTGTAAACGTATGTAGAAATACAGTCACCGGAAAGATCAGGCAGCCGCAGTGCAACAATTCCAGACATGCTAACCGATTTACAATAGGATATTCTGACTTTAAACCTGAACAGGGGTAGTTGAGGGTTTCAGAAAGGGTCACTGTAAGCATTATTACAGCATACAGAACTTGGTTAATACAGGGACTGGTTTGATTACTGTATGCAATATAGAAACTAATTTAAATAGATTAATAGATATACAAAGACTTGTGTCTGTCTGCTTTACAGAATACCTACGGTAACCCTTCTGTCTTCTAAAAGTATTACTATGAACCAGACGGGAACAGGTGCAAGCTGGATGCCCGGAGCTTGACATAAGACTGACAGAGACTATTTTGTGCTGGGGAAGGGAAATAAGCAGTAAATGTACATCAGAGGTCTAGTAAGAAAATCCATGTTGAACAGATCCTAAAAACAATCTATTCTGGTAGTCGCACACTGCATGTTAATGCACACTAGTACATAAGTGTGCTACTAAAAACAAACTGCCATATTACCATGTTGATAACCTGTTGAGTGAGCCCTACCTTCTGTCAATGCAATTATTTTGTAGAGTTAGAGGAATATAAATTAGGCAGTTGGGCTTAAATACAAATTTGCAGGGACTGCCTACAATACTTATCTGCACACAAAACCCCATCTTTGTAGACAACAATCTATATAACCTGGATAATGAGCAACTAAATACAATGCAATACAATCAGGTTCATTTAACTTTTCTTTCAATGAGACATTGGAAAAACGAGCAGTTGTTAACGTCACAAAGGTAGGAGCCCAAGGATGAAAGATGACTTAGATATTAATTTAGTATTTATTTAAAGGGTATCTCCACTGGTTTTTCTAAGTTTTCGTAATCCAGTTCTATTGAAGAACGGGTGGTAAAGGAGCTGTGCCTTACCTTCCGTTCTTCAATAGAACACACAGGAGCCAGGAGAGAAGGTAAGAACTAACCCGCTCGCTAGTTCCCCCGGCGCTTGGTCTGACAGGTCCCGACGGACCTTGTCTTCTATGCGCATAGATCATGCGGCCTAGACAAGACAAGGTCGTCGGGATCTGTAGACTCCGTCTGACCAGTGGAGATACCCTTTAATTCATCTATGAAACATCAACTTGCCATTGAAATGGTATAAAATACTTCAGGCATAATAATAATTCTAGAAAATTAACTTAAATTTAAAGGATAAGTATACTCAAAAAACAAATAAAGTTTTAATAGTAGCTGAATCCCAAACTAACCTTTCCCCCCATTTTTTTTAGGTCCCTTCAGAGCCTACCTGTGCCCTTGTAAAGTGCTAGCCACCTTGGAACATGTTTGCAGTCCTGTAAGCTCCACCCCCCAAGACTTGCTGGACCTCGTTTTCAACTTGTCCAAATATCACACAACACTACTCCGCGAGTGTCATGACATCACTCACGCAGCGGCGAGTGGCATGAGCACGCACAGATTGAACTGCTACTGGATATTTTGACACAAGTTAGAAACAAGGTCCAGCAAGTCTCGGGGGTGGAGCTTACCGGACTGCATAAATGTTCCAAGATGGCCAGCACTTTACAAGGGCACAGGTAGGCCCTGAAGGGACCTAATAAAAAAAAAAAGAAAGAAAAGGGGGGTGGGGGGGAAGGTTAGTTAGGGATTCAGCTACCATTTAAACTTTGTTTTTTGATTATACTTATCATTTAATTGCAAATTTGACAAGTATATATACAGTAACAGGAAACAAATACAGAATATGGTTTCTTCTCCTTCATTTAAACAAAACTAACTTCTGCCGTCACTTTTCAACAAATACGCAGGGAGATGTAAAACTTACCCTTCCACGCTCCTCTTGCCTCCGGATTCTTGGGATACAGTACTCACTTAGCATGTTACCGCATCGCGCAAATGAGGTAGGTAAGGTGCATGGAAAGTAATGCTGGCTTTGAAATAATGTCTGTTTTCGCGCTACAAAGATGTGCAAAGACTAACATTACCTGTATTGCATTGAGAGCCTGTGCCATTAATAAGAGTTAACACATTTATTATTAATGAATAATAAGAGTTAACCCCACGCTAACACAATAATATTACACCGATTACCCCTGTACCCCACATATTACATCTCCCCGAAGGTTTCTTAATTTTCACTGCAAATGAATTTATTTTGGAAACAGCTTCCATATACCATTTAATTTGCTATTCCACAGAACTCACACAGGCGCCAACAGAATTCGATTTCTGCAAGAATATTGTTGCAGAACAGCAATCTTTTTTTAAGTGAGCTACAGCCAGAGGGCACTGAAGATAAAATAATTAGGTGGTGAGTTTCTTGATTGTCCCTTTCCTCCTTTGTTAGCTTTATAAAATGACGGAGTTTGTAAGTTAATAATTATAATTCTATTTACATTGCACTTCTATTTCAAGGGGCTCAGAAAGCGAGTGGAACATGACCACAGGGGTTGGAGCAAATACAGTAGTAACAAGAAGAATCTAATTGCAGTGTCCAATTAGCAAGTATCTTTTATTACAATGATTACAGACCATGATAGGTCGTTATTTCTACTCAATAACTGCACAATAGATTCTATTATTTTTCCCATTTAAAAGCAGCTTTAAGGTGGGTACACACAGTAACAATCATTAAAATAAGACTGACAGAATCTGTAAGATCGTTAAAGTGCGTACCCAGCTTTACTCCCATAGGAAGAAATTGCCTATATAACCTTTAAATTAAGTAGCTGATTATATAATATGTAGATAAAGAGAGAGATAAGAATAGAGAGAAAGAGAAAATGTGTCCATTTTAAAAAATTTAACAATATGCTCTCAGGGTACACAGCATTTTAGATCCTCACCCTGGATACAGCACATGAATAAACCCTCTTGGTCAGAAGGAACACGAAAAAAAACCTTTGAAATTTACCTAAATCAAAGCTATTAAAGGGCATGGTGACCTTCAATAATAAAAAAAAAAAAAAATTGGTCACTTGTCATTTATTTGACGCTTACCCCAACTACTATTTTTAGCACTTTATTACAGGCATTTCTAACCCAACAGTTAATAACAATGGCTCTAATTCCCTCCATTTCTGGCTGAGGTTGCCATATGCTCCCCTTGCTAAACGAGCTTTTAGGTATTTAAGCATGTGCTGAGGAGGCCTTTATTGATTGCGTGGAGGGAACAGCCGGCTTCCTCAGACAGAATGGGGCAATAATTATGCATGAATATCTGGTTAGTAATACATCTAACAATGTGCTGAATATACTGGTTGGCATTCAGGGCAGGTACCCAACAAGAGACCAGTTTTTTTTTTTAAGGGTGGACATGCCCTTTAAGATTTTTTTTATACTATGCAAGAATCAAACACAATGATTAATGAATTACTTGTGCTAAGCGAGGAACTGTATAGATCCACCCTGGTAATGAATTTAAGTGCATTTTGTTGTAATTAAGGTATATTTATTGATCTATTTTATTTGTTGAATTAAAGGGCATCTCAACCCTCTAACTAATTTTTTGATATACTGTAGTGCATCCCTTCCCACCTGCTACCGCTATATTACACTGCCAAAAAAAGAATCCAACAGTACTACTAGCAAACGAGCTGGATGCTGTCAATGAAGAGTGCCGTGGGCTGTAAGTACAGTTCGGATTCTTTTTTTAGCAATGTATTATAGCAGTTGGGGGTGAGAAGGGATGCCCTACAGTAAATAAAAAAACATTTTATGCTAGGTGAAGGGCAGCCATGGGGATAATCGGGAGGGAGGGGGAAAGGACTCCTATGTGCTTGCCACTGTCCTGTTAGAGGACAAGGAGGAGGCAGAAACCTTTCATACAGAAAGACCAGTCCTACTCTACACTTTCTTGGCATTTGGACAGGCACTGCAGGAGAACCATAAGAAGCAGTGATGTAAGGTAAGGATTTTTTTTAAACTTCACAGTGGGACTAGTAATGGGTTAAATTTTATTTTTGGGGGTGGACATGCCCTTTAAATATTTTAACAACCTGATGACCGAGAAAGGAAGAGATTAATAAGATATCTTTTTTATTATTTTGTTATGTAGAGCTTCTCTGAGACATGAACATTGTTTTTAGTGTTTAGGATGAAAAGGATAAGAAACACTTGGGACTAATATTTTTGTCACATCTTGTTAAAACATATTTGTAATATTTAATTATAGTAAATTTAAAGTGTACTGTATACTGTATAAGGGAAAAAAAAAAGAAAACTGCGCACACCAGACTTTATTGCAACTGGTGTTTATTGATACAGCTGAAAAAACACTGTATTAAGTTTCATTGCTATGCACCTTCTTCAGACACGTTACACAGCGTTTTTTGAGCTGTATCAATTAACACCAGTTCCGCAGTTTTCTTTTTTTCTTTGTATGGATATGTTTGCCAACAACAAAAACCCATGGGCGCACTCCTGGTGAAGTAACAGGTTTATTGACATATTGCTCACTCTCAGAAAACGTTTCAGGTGTTCTTTCGTCAGGTGTGGCAACATGCTCTAGCACCCAGTTTTGATGTCTCAAGCTGCGAGTGTGCAGGATAATTTTCTACTATTGTATACTGTATAAGCACTAAAGTTCCCAAGCAACTTGTAGGGGTTTTCTGGCAATCCTTTCTTAAGGGTTCCTTTGAAATCATTTCATATGGCTGCTTGTTTTTGAGTGTTATGTGGCTGTATTACCTGCAAACAGGCAGTATCAGGTGCTATGAGCTCTTTGTCCATCTTAAAAATGTTGTAACAGGTTAAAAATTGCAGGGGTTGCAACAATTTGTTTTTAGCATTAGCATGGCATTAGCGTAACACAAGAATTTAACCTGAAAACCAACACAAAAATCCAGTGAAGAGGATCACAACATACCTCTCACTTTCCCATGATGCAAGATGAGGTGCAGAGAGCTCACTGCATTGAGGAAGTATGATAGATATGTAGCGCATAGCCTCTTCCTCCCTGTAAATATCCACTGCTTTGTTTGCATGTTGTAAAGGACAGGAAGAACGATACCAAATGTTGACATACTTACATAAGCAGATATACTATAATTATTAGAATGCCTTACCCTCATCTACTATATTGTGTTAAATCTAATGTTAGAAAAGCAATAATTGAGCAATAGGGAAAACAATGATTTTAATGTTATGCTCATGTCCCCGAAGCAGATTTGCCTTCCCTTTTTCTGATGCTCCTGGAATCTTTTGCTTAGAAACTGTTGCTCTTGCTAGACAGCATCGATAAAATAGCATCTGTTCACCGTCCTTAACTAAGCTGGTGTATAGGAAAAAACGGCACAAACTGCATTTTGGAAACAAACTCCAATCGGTGCCGAGTTTTGATTGCTCCATTCGGTTTTCACAGAGGCCTCAGAATATAATAAGCCAAATAGAGACAGCTGGTTAACTGTCCTAAAAAAACCTAAGAGGTCATCAGCAGTTGGAAACTGTAGATTCCGCTTTGGTCCTTTATTTGCTTTGGTTTAAATCAGGGATGCCCAACATTCAGATCATCAAGAATTACTGAAAATTGAAATAGCAATCCCAGCAAACATGACAGATTAAATATAAATGTATTTTCCATAATATTTGTGTATTTGAAAGACACCAACAAAGTTACCCGAACGGCTTATTTCTATTTTCTTAACATCAGATAGAGACACCTACCTTTCTGTTTCCCCAGGTGCAACATGTAAGCAAAGTTTCTATGGTCACGTTGCTGTTAGCTGTTCTGCAGTTTGTGCAATCTGAAGACTGCAGCCTGTTACATGTTCTGCATATTGATTGCACACAGCATAGACATGGATTTCTATATTCCCAGTAATCAACACATGTACAACAATAATTGAATTTACTTTTTTCCCTCTAGTACATTTATCCATCATATTGGTATAAATAATTTGTAGTCTAGATTTACAACATTAAACTCAGGCCAAGTTAAACATATACATATTTAAGTAATACCTAGAAGAGTTTAAAAGAATTAAAACATTACAACACAAGCAAATAACAATAACACCAGTTTCCTTACACTGCAAAGCAATGGATTGCCACCAAACAATCTGTTTTCCCTCCTTCGCTGACCCTCCTTTCTCTTCTTTTCAGATCTTGGGAGTTTTACTTTTTTAAGGGGGGTGGGGCACTGTCAGGCAGCAAAGCGCTGTCATCCACTCTGGTACCATTTCCCAACCCCCTAGCATCACAATGTGTAAAAACAGTAAAGTAAAGCTTAAAGGACAACTCCACCCTCATAACATCTTTTAGAAAGAATGGCCTCTTTAAAATATGTTGATATATCATACTTTGTCCTATGAATTCATTACTGTAAAACCTTTCCTGGGCTTGTACTGAGCCTGGGCATGCTCAGAAGAGACAGATAGGGGATTAGCATTCAGTCATTGGCTGTGATGTCAACTGTCAAATCCATAACTGAGTCAGTTGCTAACTGGAAGAACGAGGAAGCAGAAACAGGGGCAACAAGACAGGATTTCAGGTTAGACTTATATATTACAGATTTCAAACTTTTACCGTTTAGAGTTTTGGGGGGTGATTTACCTGTATGTAAGTTTTCATTTTAGGGCTGGACTTGCTCTTTAAAGGACAAATATAATTATAAATCACTTTGTCATCGATACTGGGTACTTTACAGAATTCCTGCAAAACTTACTAGAAGTCTTCCCCAGCAATACGGTCGGATGCTCCCCACTGGCACTGTCAGTGACAGTCCGCAAGGCAGCCAATAGGAAGACATGCCTCCTTGCAGAGCGTGTTTTCCCATTGATTGTCTTGTGAACTGTTACTTACAGTGGCAGAGAGGAAGATCAGACCAGAGTGCTGAGGGAGATTTCTAGTAAGTATTGCAGGACTTCTGTAAAGTACTTAGTCACCCTGGGTACTATGCAGCAATGGAGGAAGAGGAGCGAGTGGGAGGTGAGTATAATTGTCATTTAAAAGGAACACTAAACTCACCTAAATCCATTTTTTAAAGTATATGGCATCCATTTCTATTACTCACAGTGAGGTGAGAACACTTATTCCTCACCTCCCTGTGAATAATAGGACGCTCGGGGGACACTGGAACTTACCTTACTGGCACTCCACTCGCAAGCCACTCCTGCACTGACAGCCGCTCTGTCTTGTCCTGACCAAGCGTCCTATCTTAGGCGCATGCACGGCAATACAAAAGATAGGGTGCGCGATCGGGACAGAGCGGCTGTCAGTGCAGGAGCAGCTTGCGAGTGGAGCGCCGGTAAGGTAAGTTCCAGTGTCCCCCGAGCGTACTATTATTCACAGGGAGGTGGGAATAAGCGTTCTCACCTCCCTGTGAATAATAGAAACGGATGGCATATACTTTAAAAAATGGATTTAGTGTTCCTTTAATCCTCTGTTACTGTATGGTTAATTGATTCAACATTATAATTCTACAGAAAAAAAAGTTGTCTGATGCTTAGTGCTCTCTCGCTCTGCCTGTGACCAACACACAGTCCTGCAGTTAAGGTGGCCATACACTACGTAAGACATTTGATAAATGTCCAATCTCTCATAAGATAAATGTCCATTCTATCTAGAACCACCTAGCACATTCTTTCATGCAATCAAATTGAGATTACAAAATGAATGGGTCAGATAAGAACATCTCAAGATAAAAAACGCTGCTTGTAAAACGTGGTCTTTAGACATTAGATGGATATCTGAAATCCATCGAATGTCTGCCTAGTGTATGGCCAGCTTTAATTGCGGTCAGTTTTTATGGAACAATGTCATAAACTAGCACTGCATCTAAAGAAATCAGTTACAAACTCCTCTACACACACACAGTCCCAATCTAATACTGCATGTAAAGAAATCTAAACACACAACACTCTCCAATTTCCTACAACTGAAATAAATATAATTTAATTAAAGCAGTAATAACAGCTGTTAGAGCTGTAGCAAGGTAAAGTGTAGCAAGTTCTTTCACTCTAACACAAAATAACATGGTAAATGCTATTGCCTGTAATGCGATGCTCACTATTTTGAGACCGCTCATCTCCATTGCACATGCTCACCCATTCTAGTTGGGTCTTAGATTCTGGGTGGGACTGAACACAGAGAGAGGGGGAATGCTTACTAGCTAGGAGTGAACTGAACAAGACATGTGGAAAAGGAGCAAGTTCCATGCAGTTCTAAATATAGAAAAGGGATAAATGCAAGTCTTTTTTTTCACTTTAGTGTCCCTTCGAAAAAGAAAAGGTTTAAGCAAATAAAAATATGGATCATCATTAGATACATTCACAAGTGGCTCCCTTCTGGTAACTTGTCAAAAGAACTGAATATAATATGCTAACAAAACACAAATGCAATACAATACCCTTTTAAAGTTCAATTTGTTGAAACCGGTTTGCTGGTCACTATATAATAAATAGAAATCACTGGGGATTGGTAAATGCAAAAAAAAAAAAAAAAAAGTCAAAGACTAGATATATTTATAAATTTGAAAATCTAAAATGTGTAAGTTTGCCCAGATCACTAAATTAGTTCACCCAAGTCTGCGAGAATAATAACTACAAAAAAGTTCTACTGCCCAGTATATAATTTCTGGGGTAGCAAAATAACATCCATCGAGCTGTCAATGGGGATAACAACAGAACATGCTTGTGTTACCACTGGAGACTCAGAGTTCTGCTTGAAGATTTCTATAACATACGATACTATAAAAGTTACCAGCACTGTCCATACATTTTGCAGGGTGTATTTTTACAGTTTACATATAAATCCTAGTCTTCAAACATTCAGTGCTTTTATCTTTGATGATCTACATTCTATAAACCTAGGTATTACACAAAGGAGTCCACTTTAAGATGTCATATTGCCAAGTCCCCTTGCCTTCAATCTGCTGATAGTAATAACTGTAATAGGGGGCATTCAAAGCAATAATCATCAGCAGCTTGACATAAATGGAGATAAAGCTGTTCAAACCTGGACAATAAACAGAAAGAAGAAGAGGGCAACATCACAGAGACAACCCCCTAAAGAATATCTTTATCTCCATGGTTTTAAATAAAACAATCCAACATTTTTTTAAAAACTTCTATAGAAAAGAAATAAGTTAACCACTTGCTCTCTTACTGGCCTTGTATACAGCTTATTCAATGCTTTCATTTACCAATGGGTAAACTGCTTTCTATCATTTTCTGGGCCATCTTTTTATACTTCAACATTTCTTTCATATCAAACTGGCACTTCACATCCTTCCTTTAAAGAATAAAATACATTACATGCCCATGCCATAAAACAGTTATTGGCAGCAGTTGCATCTAAAGCTGGGTACACACCATCCAATATTTCTGGCCGACCTACTGACCGACATTTAATTGTCTTGGTTAATCAGCCCGATCATTTGCTTGGTTGTGGTTTTCTGACCCGTCCGATTGACTGCATGCTCGGTCGCAGGAACTAGTGGCCGAATGGTCGGTTGGAACGAACACATCCCATGGAGTGTACCCAGCCTAATACTGGGTGTACACAGTACAGATTTCTGAAAGATGACAGACAGGATCTGCAAGATCCTGTCTGTCATCTTTCAAAGATCTGCACACACACATACGATCGTTTGGCGGCGTGCTTGTTCGGAAACAGGAGGTACACACAGTAGCGATAAAGCCCCGATACCTTCGGATCCGACAGTATCGGGGCTTTATCGTTACTGTGTGTACCCAGCTTAAAGCAGAGAGGCTTTGCTACGGTGGAATTTACACAAAAGCAGGAAAGTGCAACAAGACAAAAGCATTGAATTTCAATTGTCAGCAACAGCGCCCTAGGCAAGCCTGACAAAGCAACATGTCCATTTCTCCAAGACAATTACATAAATTAGCACAAAATCACAGCAGATTTACATACATCCAGGTTTCCATTAATAGCCTACATTACTGCAATGCTATAAAATGTTGAATTTAGAGAAAGATTCCAGATCTTTACATTAATCAATCCAGTGTGACCCAAGATGATTACAATGTTAATCCACTGAATATTTTAATCTATCCTTGTGCTCTGTTGATTTCACATTTTACTGCACAATTTCCAGCTATTGCAGTTTATCTGCACCATAAACAATTGCAGAAATGTACCGTATATACTCGAGTATAAACTGAGGTTTTCAGGCTTTAAAAAAAGCCTGAAAATCTTACCTCGGTTTATACTCGAGTCAAACTTTCTCCTACCTTGTCCGGCGGCCGCGCGATCCACATCCTCAGTGCGCATCCGCATGATGTCACTACCTGGCGCCTCACTTTGCGGCGCCGAGTAGTGACATCATCCTAAAGCGCAGAGGATGTGGAGCGAGCGGCCAACGGACAAGGTAGGAGGATACCACGGACACCAGGGCAACATCAAACATCTTAAGGGGCAATATTTACAAATAAGAGTAAAACCTTCTTTATTTGTGCATACTGTATGCACAAATAAAGGAGGATTTACCCCTATTTGCAAGTATTTGCCACTTAAGATGTTTGAAAACTACAACTGCCAACAATAAAGCATGCTTGGAGTTGTAGTTTCCAAACATCTTAAGTGGCAAATACTAACCCCCTCGGTTTATACTCAAGTCAATATCTTTTTTCTCCTTTTTTAGCTAAAACTAGGTACCTCGGTTTATACTTGGGACGGTTTATACTCGAGTATATACGGTATTTCAATCTGAAATGAATTACTATTGCCCAGCCATTGATGAGTGCTTAGCAGAAGACTGATGAGTTTTAAAGAAAAAACAAAAAGAGCAGCGTTTCTGAACCTTATATTCTGTGTGGAACCATTAAATCTGTTTTCAAGTCTCTGGGAACCCAGCATAAAATAATAGAGTTGTATCTACCGGGTTCTTCCTCAGTTAGGAATTCAAAATAAATAATATGAAAATAATAGGTCAATAAATATATCTATATTAAAAACTGCATTTAATTTTGTTACAATGGTGTATTTACAGAGATGATTAAAGGGCATGTCCACCCTTATTATTAACTTTTGTTATATAATAGAGTACATTCCCCCAGCCCCAACCGCTATAAAATAAAGTTAAGAAAGTGTTCAGATGTTTACTTACTCTCTCCTCTGACGCCCGGCACGGCCTTCTGCTTGCAAGACACTGCAAGCAGGGGGCGGGACCGGCAGCCGCGTCCGTGATTGGCTGCCTCTCAGGACGCGGCTGCCGGCTTCTCAGAATGCCGGTGGAGAGAGGGAAGGTAAGTACAGTTCTGGGGACTTTCTTAAAATTATTTTTTTGCGGTTGGGGCTGGGGGAACATATTGTATTACGTGGACAAGGGGTTTTATGCTAGGGGGAGGGATAGCAAAACGGGAGGGAGAGGGAGGGAGGGGGAGAAGGGCTGCAGTACGCATGCCAAACTTCTCCCGGAGGCCAGGTAGGAGGCAGAGTCCTATATGGACTCTGCTATCCTCCTGGTGGGCAGTTTTTGGGACTTTGGGGGGACGGACTACAGGAGAATCTTTTGGAGCTGGGATGTGAGGTAAGGATTAAACTACACTACATGATGGGGCCAGTGGGGGGGGGGGGGATTAAACTTTTGGGGGTGGACATGCCCTTTAAAGGGCATGTCCACCCTTTTAAAAAACTTTTGGCACCATGCAGGGCATACCCTCCCATTCCGAACTGCTCTATTCAGAACTGTAAAATCCCTGTTGATCTCTACTTACACCTCCTCGTTCCTGCGCTGTTCTGGTCCGGCTCCCCTGCCCGCCGGAACTGCAAGCGGGGGGCCAGACCGGCAGCCGCGGCTGTTATTGGCTGAGAGGCAGTCAATCACAGTCGCGGCTGCCTTCAAAGTAGAACAGAGCTGGAAAGAGGAGGTGTAAGTAGAGATTGGAAGCGATTTTACAGTTATTAATATAGCAGTTGTGGGTGGAGGGTATGCCTGTCATAGTGTCAAAAGCTTTTATAGCTAGAAGAATGCTAGCCATGGAGGGAGAGGGGGGAAAGGGCTCTACTGAGCATGCCTCAGACCTTGCTGAGGTTAGCAAAGAAGCAGGCACCGGATGAGTCACTGCCAGCTTCTAGTCCTCAGTTTCCTGATCTTTGAAGAGGCATAACAGTTGAACCACAAGGAGCATGGATGTAAAGCTAGGTAAACACAGTCCAGATTTCTGAAAGATCTGCATACACACAGTCCCGAGCGTTCTCCCTATGAACTTCATAAGGAGAACGCTCGGGACTGTGTGTTTTCATCGGCTGCGCTAGACTCCTCTATAGGGAGTCTAGCGCGGCCGATGGAAATTTTCGGCCTTTCCCGAACGAGCGTTCGGCCGACCCGATCGTTTGGCGGCCACGCGCTCATTCGGGAAACGAGCGTACACACATAACGATAAAGCCCCAATACCGTTGGATCCGACGGTATCGGGGCTTTATCGTTAGTGTGTGTACCCAGCTTAAGGTAAGGATTTTTTTTGTTTTTTGTACAGTGGGGCCAGTAGTTGGTAAGATTTTAGTTTGAGGGGTGGACATGCCCTTTAAGGGCAAGCACATGTTTGAAACACACCAGGTATCTGTATAATAAAGTTTTGATGCTTTCAAGAAGTACAGCTGTGTCGGTATGGGTGGTTCGTGGTGACCTGTGAACCCGCTTACTTTGGGATATTGGATCTGTATAGTCATTGTCACTATCTCTTGTAACCTATCAGGGAACCCTTGATTGAGAAACACAGAGCCAGAGATTTATAAATAAAAAGCCACAAAGAAAAGTGATTTTTGTTCAGGAGGCCAACATTAAAAGACACTACTAGTTAACTAGTCTAAAAGAAGTTCTTCACATAACAAATGGTGTGGTAACTTGACTTCCAGACACTTCTAAAACTATTTATTTTATGTGTGTATGTCAGTTTTACTACATAGCTTTTAAAGCAGTAGCTATAAAACTGCAGCAAGAAACTCAACCCCTAGACAGCTGTGACAACGTTTCAAGTCTGACAGAGAAACTAGTGAATGAAGAAAGTGAAAGAAGGCCTTACCTGAAAACCCTTAGCCATGAATTGGTAAGTACAGTACGTAATGTATTTTATATTACCAAATCAAAACATACTACACCCACTTTACAATTACTGTAGTTCATTGATTTCCATCAGTCCCTACCCCAAAAAGCTTACAATCCAAGTTATCTTAGACCCACCAAAAGTCTTTAATAATGTGAAGGAAACTGGAGCTTAAACTCATGCACACATAGGGAGAACATTCAAACTCAGTCTTCTGGCACACAGTGCTTTGCAGTGAGACTGTAGTCTCACATCACTCCATCAGTTAATACATGCAGTCAGACACACTGTAAACCCCGTTCTGCTGGCTTAAGCAGTTTTTGGAGACAAACAGCCTCTACAGTGGCAGCAATTGTTTTCACAGATCTACCATTCTTATTTGTAATCACATGCTACTAACAACACATTTTTTAAACATTATTGAGCATATAAGTGGTAATCAATTAGATCAAATGATCTAGAAGTTTGCTTCTTTAAGAGATTTCTCTAGTCTTTCTTTGACTATTTAAATCTATTGAAATTTACAGACATATTCTTTCAAAACTTTTCTTATAATCTTTACTACATGACCCGTCGCCTGTACTAATGCATGGCAAATTGGGCTGAAACAGACAGCAAAACGGCAACAAACCTTTAGCCTCAAACTAAAAAAAACAAAACTATGCACCTTAGAAACAAACAGGGCACTAACCCTCTGTAGTAAATAAACATACAGGGTTATTCAATAAAAGTTCTTATCGTTTAAAATGGTGCTAATTTTGCCCCAACCAATCAGATGTTAGCTTGTGAAGGTTCTCATTCATCCAGGTCATGGCATATCTGTTGTATTCAATTAGATCAACTGGACTTGAAATAGTTCTTGAAGACGTTTCGCCAGTGGATGACTAGCGAAACGTCTTCAAGAACTACATTTCAAGTCCAGTTGATCTAATTGAATACAACAGATATAATCAGATGTTAGCTTTTAAATGTTAAATAAGATCTGATTGGTTGGGGCAAAATTAGCACTATTTTAAACGATAAGAACTTTTATTGACTCTCCCTGATTGTGTTTCAATGTACAATAGGTCTAGGGTGCTGGGACATAACTGGTTAAAACATGGCTTGACAAATCCCAGGAGCCCATGTACCTTGTAATTTACACCTAATAACTCAATTTTTAAAGGAGAACTAAAGTCTCCAGACAACAGTGTCCCAATATAAAGAGCACATTCACAAACATACAACAAGCTGTGTCTCACCTTTCCCTTTGCCATGGCCATTGGGTGATTTATGAAATAAGTGGGTACTAGGGGTCATAAAAGTGGGGGGAATAAAACCTGCAACTTGTACATTTACTCTGTCTTGCTAAATGCAGAGCTCTTACCTCGAGGCTAACAGAAATACTATATAGATCGCTGGTACATGTAGAACCTTTTACTCGGAACATAATGGAAACAAAAAATAAAAAATAAAGTTATGTTTTGAACTTGAATTTGTGACCTTCTGAACTCTGTATTTTTAAACCTGGTGCCTTACTCAGTGAGCCAACACTGAACAGAGTATCCAGGTACATTTAGTAGCCCTGAATAATAAAAATAATTTGTCCATCCCTGGGTTAAAAAAAATTGATTTGCACCTAAAAGCATCATTGTATATAAAGTGATTGAATCAACTTTTGTGAAGGATATTCCATAGAACTAAACTGCCCACAAGATCTTTCCTTGAACTTTTGGGAATTTCATGACAGCAGTCCTTTGCATTGTGCGTGCATGCGCACACGGTGCAGTGCAGTCATTTTTTCTAAGAATTTCAATTTCTGGGAAAACAAACATTATTTAGAAAAACTCCTTAAAGACTAAGGTTTCAATTTGCAACCCCCAATCTTAAAGATCACAAGAGTTCTACTTTGATCTACTAATGGAATATTATCTACAGAGTAATATACTTTATGTCGAAATCTTCCACCAATCACAAAAAAGTGCCATTTTACTGACCAAAGGCTGCACCAAAAAACAAACAAAAAAACCCCATAACAAAACAATGTGCCATTCGTCATGATAATGTGACCACCAGAGGTCACTGTTTAGTAATGTTCTTGGGATGAGGTTTACCCATCAAACAATACAAAGTTAGTTTCCAAACATGAATTTAAAACCAAAGCAGTATCTAAAACAAGATTACCTTTATAGAATGTATGAAGTTAAGATTTAAGTAATCACATCAAATTTATTATAAATGTGATAAATATATTTATTGAGCATTTATAAAATGTCAATTCATTGTGAAAGAAAATTTAGCTTTTTGACTCTATAACTTTCAAGGAAACCCTATGCATGTTTAACTCAACACAGTAACATTTAGACATTAAGCACCAGCATCAATATAATCCTATACAAAAAAAAAAAGAAATCCTATACAAAAAACAACCATCAGAGCAAAAGAGCAATCCTATAGAAAACCAATTTAATTTTCCTGTCATTAAGGCTAGGCATACACGAGGCAAATACAGATCGCTATTTCCATTCAAGAGATCACAAATTTATAAACCAGTTGGTAGCCTGTGGATTGGCCAAGACTTTGTGGCATGTCCAAATGCTCAGTCTATAGCACAGGAGGGGATCAGAGCGGATGGAAAGTTTTTAGACCCCATTCGCACCTTCCGAGAATTATGAAGGGGAAAAAAATTCCTGACCCCAAGTGTCAATAGGAAATATCCCTGGATCAACTTTACTTTATGTATCAATACCTGTAATATGAAAATTCTTCCATTTTCAGAAACTCATCCAGCTTATTTTTGAAGCTATCCAATGAATGGACCTGCCATTTTTTACCATCCAATTTCAAAATGGATCATTTTCTATATGACAAATATGTACATAAAGACTGTCCCTGTTAATGGCCATTCAATTGCATACATAGAAAGGTTAGTTAAACAACTGTCCATAAATGTCATTTTTAAACATATCTACCAAAAATTCACTACTCAAGAAGAATTAATAAAAGAATCACACGTAGCACCCAAATTGTACATCGAAAATAAAGGACAAAGTGCTTTAATAAATTAAAGTAAAAAATATTGTGTTTACTGTTACTATTATATGTGCTGTGAATTGGATTCATGTACAGATATTGGAAAAGGTATGTTGTAAAATGTGAGCACAGCAACTGAGAAGATCAAAGTACAAGAAAGCAGGACAAGTTTGCCTTCTTCTCACTGGATGGTCCATAGATCAACCAGTGACAAGAAAGGGACACAGTCTCTGTAACATTGCTGAAGTAACCTGCTTGCTGCACTTTAATGTCTTCACAGTTCTGACAGCTCTATGCATAAACTTATTTAGGCTATACACTTTGGGGCTTAAATTTGAACATTTATACACACTTAAGTTAATCATTACATTAAAAAACAAGAATGATTAAAAATGAAATATACAAGAGTTCTAAAATAAACATATAAATGTAGAAAAAACATCCTATTACAAAAGGACCACTAAGTACACAAAAGGTAATTCATTGGTAAATTTCATTTCTTGAAGTGTTTTGTTCTGCTTCATGCTATCTTCTTATTACAGCAATACCTTCTGGTTAATGTGTATGTTAATCACTACTGCAAGAGTTAACTCATTAACTTTTTATTCCACCTTCGCAAAAACTTTGCACCTTGCTAAATGAAAAATCTTAGCGGAAGGAAAACATCTGAGAGAGTATTTATCATTGCACAGTCCTCTTTACTGCAAAATAAAGCTTTTTTTGTTTCAACATTTAAGGCAAAAAAATGTCAACATTACTCCTGAAACCGCTATATGGGGAAGATACAAAACTATAGCTTCTGTTCGAGGCACTGCCACTGCCATTCTTTTTACCACATCAATCAGGCCAGTCACCCTTCCATTTAATGGGCACCCAACTACAGTGATGCGATGCCTCCTAGGAAGCATGGCATTTATTACTACAATATGCCTTGGTTAACCGTCATTGAACTACCCAAGAGATTTCCAACAACTCCTAATTCGCCTGAAGCAATGGCCTCTCCCACTGTATCAAGTGACATAGGGAGAGACAGGTCAAACTCTTAATCCTTGGTGTAAGCAGGCATTAGTGTGTTAATAATTAGAATACAAAAGTCCAAACCTGCAATCGTCAGGCTGTTGTGGTTCAACTGCATTAACAACAGCCAGCAAAATTTCATTCTGAATGCAATTTTAATAAAGTCAATCTTGGAAAAAAGTGCATAGCTAAACTCTAGTTTTAAAATAAATATATCAGTGATAAAGACAATTTGTACCTGCTTACTTTTTTGCTGAGGAGCAGTGTGGACAACTATTTTTCCCATTAGGAGTCAAGCAGACAATAAATAAAATACAGAGGAGCTCCACATACATAGCAACACCACATTAACCTTTACCAGTGGAAGGTGCAAAACTACACTTGCAGTTGCTTTCAGCAAACTCTACCAGCCAATCTACCTTATTTATAGTTCGTCAGCCCCAGTCAGTCGCCAAGTGTAAACTTCTCCTGCCCTGTTATTAACATAATACGGCACCCAAGGCATTTTATTATGAATTTTGCAAAGCGTGTTGTAAACTATTTGGATAATAGAAGCCAACAAAGAAGTTCCACAAACATAAAGCAGAAGCATGCAGAGTGGGGGATTTTTAACAGGTCATGTAACTCCAAGGTGACTTACATATCCTTATATTTTAAAGTGGGTGTATTGCCGCTTTAATTTCTTTTCCATAATACACACATTCCAGCAAATTATAAGGCACAGATGACCCCCAAGTCTAACCACCATTTATAAGAATATAATTTACAGGATAATTTAGAGATGTATGCATTTATTCCTGTTTATATTGATAGTCCCCCTCCCCCTAGAGTTACAGATTTCACTAAATATAACAGTGATTTATTTCTCTAGATACAGAGAGAGCTGTGTCTGAATATTCAGTTTGCACAATATACCACCATTGCAGTTTACACACAATTGTCTATAGGCATCCTATTAATATAGATCCACATTAATAGAGCTCTGTAAGAAGGACACATGTAAATCCAGATATACAAGGGATGTCAAACTTGCAGCTCTCCAGATGTTTTGAAAACTACAACAAGGGGGCATTTTATATTTACAAGTCAGTGTGTGTTGCTGGGCATGGAGCATTTTTGATTTACCCCGCGGAGAGTTGTAGGTTTCAAACATCTGGGGGGCTGCAAGTTTGACATCCCTGGTCTATGATCCCCCCGTCACAATGCCATTACCCACAATAAATATACACAATATGAATCCATATCCACACACTATATATATTTATATATATATATATATATATATATATATATATATATCCCCATCATATATATATATAAAATATATAAACCCATATCCAAACACTATATACAATATGACATAAATCCATATCCATGCACTATATACAATATGACATACAAACTCACATCCATACACTATATACAATATACAAACCCACATCCATACACTATATACAATATAATATATAAATCCATAACTATATACAATATGATACAACAATATAATATATAAACCCATATCTATACACTATATACAATATGATATATAAACCCATATCCATACACAATACATAAACCAATATACATACACTATATACAATATATAAACCCATACCCATACACTATATACAATATAATATATAAACCCATACCCTATACAGTGGATAATGCTCCCCTAACTGTAAATTATAAGGATATTAGAAGTCAAGGAGTTCCGTGACTATATAAAAGTACGAGGCCGCAGACCGAGTACCTTTTATACAGGGCACGGAACTCCAAGGTATATATCCTTATAATTTACAGTTCGGGGAGCATTATTTATTATAACCCACTCCTTTGTGGCTTCTAGTTTCCTTCTCTTCCTGGAACTGTAAGATTATATGGCTAAAATATTACAGTTCCTCCCATAGAAATCCACTACAAAGGTAGGTTATATACAATACAATATATAAACCCATATAGACAGATCTAGGCCATGAGACATTCCCAGGAATCCCAGTGATAACCTCAGTCCGTCTCTCCCACCACAGCAGGGAATGTCCAGTCTGTCACTATCCGTTCTCTAGAGTTTAACCAGCAGGAGGGCCGCAGGTGGAACATTCCCTCAGACAGTTACAGTGTCCGGTGCCTCGGCCCCGGTCAGTGCAGTAAAACCCTTTCCGCTTACCGTCCGGGTGTCCGTCCTGTATAGTCCCTAGTAGGTGAGATTTACACAGAACTAGGAGCCCCGAGAGGCCGCTCTCAGCCCCACAGCTGCTGCTGTTACTAACTCCGGCTGCTGTCACAGGCCGCTGCTCACTCCCGTCACTCCCCCCCACCCCTTCCTTCCCTCTCCGCTTGCATTGCTCCACCCCGAACATTCAATTCGCCACCCCCCCTTCCCCCTGCCCACCATCCAATCACTAGCGTTGTGAACGCCGGCCAATCGCAGGGAAGGGGAAGGGCTACGCTTGCCACGTGATCACAGTTGAACATTCTAATAAAGCGGTAATGCTATGTGGGGTGGGGACCGGGATGTGGTGGGATTTGTTTTTGTTATTACAGTGTATTGTTATTACTGTATTGGTATTACAGTGTATTGTTATTAGTGTGTATTTTTATTAGTGTATTGTTATTACAGTGCATTGTTACTACAGTGTATTGCTATTACAGTGTATTGCTATTACAGTGTATTGTTATTAGTGAATTGTTATTACAGTGTATTGTTATTACAGTGTATTGTTATTACAGGAATCCCAGCCCCCCAGGATCGTCCGGGGGACTCCCTCATTCTGGGGTGGTCTCTCGCGAGACCACCCCAGACTTCCGCGCTTGAGAGGAGACATTAGTCTCCTCACAAATCACGCACACTTTCCAAGGCCACGCACGGGAACGCCCCTAACCCCGCCTCCCACCACCCTAGTATATTGTTATTAGTGTATTGTTGTTACTGTGTATTGTTATTACAGTGTATTGTTGTTACAGTGTATTGTTGTTACAATGTATTGCTGTTACAGTGTATTGTTGTTACAGTGTATTGCTGTTACAGTGCATTGTTATTAGTGTATTGTTATTACAGTGTATAGTTATTAGTATATTGTTGTTACAGTGTATTGTTTGTTGTTACTGTGTATTGTTGTTATGGTGTATTGTTAGTGTATTGTTATTACAGTGTATTGCTGTTACAGTGTAATTGCTGTTACAGTGTATGTATGTATGTATGTATATGTTTATATAGTGCCACTTGGGGATGCAGCGCTGTACAGTATTAAAATACAATAAAGTCCTACAAGGGGATAAATACATAGCTAGTTCAGTACATATATATATAACTTAATATAAATAGAAGTGCTAGTCCTTTGCCACAAGAGGTAACGAGGTCCCTGCCCTATAGAGCTTACAATCTAGTTAGGTGGGTAACACAGATACAATGGAATGGGTATAAGTGCTGGAGTGAGACGTATACAGTGCAAATAAGACAATCAAATACTGTGCTGGTTATCAGATAGGTAGGATGTAAGGCTAGATTTAAACCTGCTAATTGAGGTTTCTTGACGTAGAGAGGGGGGAATAGAATTCCAGAGGATGGGAGCTATGAGGTTTAAGGCGAGAGGAAGCAGTCTGAGTGGGGGGTCTGTACAGGTGTTGGTTCTGCAATGAGCGGAGGGTACGGGCAGGAACATATGGGGAAGCTAGAGAGGAAATATAAGAAGGAGCAGCAGAGCGAAGGGATTTAAATGTAAGGAGAAGGATTTTGTATGTAATGCACTGTTTAACGGGGAGCCACGTTGTTGTCCGGTACAGAGGAGATTTGGGATCTGGTTTATTAGAGAGCAAAACAATACATGTGGCAGAGTTAAGTATAGACTGAAGGGGAGAGAGGTGGGAAGCAGGAAGACCAGAAAGTAGTAGGTTGCAATAGTCCAGGCGCGATAGGATGAGAGCATGCATAAGCATAGCGGTGGTCGGGAGAAAACGGAACCTGCGGATTTTGGGTCGAAAGAAGAAGCGGCAGGTTTTCGCAACATAGTTAATGTGGTTAGAAAAGGAGATAAAGGAGTCAATAATTACCCCTAGGCAGCGTGCAGATTGGATTGGGGAAATGGGGGTATTCTCAACAGAGATCGAATAAAATGGGACAGGGCCAGGTTTAAGTAGAAAAACGATCAGTTCAGTTTTAGAAAGATTTAATTTGAGGTAGGGTTGAGATATCCGGGAGGAGATGGCAAGGAGGCAGTTGGAGACACGTGATTGGATGTCTGGAGTTAGCGTAGGGGTTAACAAGTAGATTTGTGAATCGTCTGCATATAAATGATATTTGAAGCCAAAAGAGGTAATAACATCTCCCAAGGAAATTGTGTAGAGGGAGAACGATAAGGGTCCAAGAACAGACCCCTGTGGGACCCCCACACCAAGAGGAACCGGAGAAGAGGTATTGCTAGCATAAGATACAGAGTAAGTTTTGTCAGAGAGATAGGATAGAAACCAGGATGACACTTCATTCCGAATGCCCAAAGAGTGAAGTATACGCATAAGGAGGGAATGATCGACAGTGTCAAAAGCAGAGGAGAGGTCAAGGAGGATAAGAATAGAAAAGTGACCATTGGCCTTTGCAACCTGCAGATCATTCACAAACTTACTCAGGGCCGTCTTGGTGGAATGCGCAGGATGGTATCCAGATTACAAAGGATCCAATAGGTTATGAGCATGAAGGCAATTAGTGATACGGGAGAAGACTAATCGTTCTAGCAGTTTAGAGGCGATCGGTAAGAGAGACCGGGCGGTAATTGGCTAAAATGGTGTATTATTACAGTGTATTGTTATTATAGTGTATTAAATTGGATTGTTTTAGTGCAGTGATGTTGAAACTTGGCACTCCATATATTTGAAAACGGAAACTTCCAGCATGTCTTGGTGAAAGTTGTAGTCTCCAAACTTTTGGAATGTCAAGGTTCATTATCGCTGAAGTGTAATGAATTGAATCGCTATGATCCTGCGTTGAATTTGATCACTATGATCGTGCATTGAATTGCATCGCTTTGAATTAGATCGTTATGATCATGCGTTGAATTGGATCGCTATGACAGTGCATTGAATTGGATCTCTATAATCTTTTTGTACACAGGATTCCAAAATTGCACTGCATATTCCAAATGAGGCCTTACCAATGCTTTGTAAAGAGGGAGAATAACATTTCCTTCCCTTGAATCAATACCTCTCTTTATACAAGACAATACCATGCTGGCTCTGGCGGTTGCCGCCTGGCACTGCTTGCTACCTTTAAGTTTGTTATCCACCAAAACTCCAAAATCCCTTTCCAACAGGGATTCATTTAACACAGAGCCATTTGTAGTATAAACAGCACATGGATGTTTAAGTCCAAAATGCATCACCTTACATTCTCAACATTGAATCTCATTTGCCACTTAGCAACCCAATGTGATAATATATCTATATACCCCTGCAACGATTGCACATCCTCTATAGTTTTTAATGGTCGACAAAGTTTTGTGTCGTCAGCAAACACAGAAACATTGCTGACAAAACCCACCTCCAAATCATTAATAGATTAAATAGAAGCGGCCCCAACACAGAACCCTGTGGCACCCCACTTAGCACTTTAGTCCATAATGATGAAGCCCCATTAACAACTACTCTCTGCATCCTATTTATTAACCAATGTACAAATGTGACTCCCAAGACCAACAGACCTCAGCTTATACATTAGTTGCCTATGGGGGACTGTATCAAAAGCCTTTGCAAAATCCAAGTAAACTACATCTACTGCTATGCCAGAGTCTAAATGTCTACTTAATCTATACTAATAAAAGGCAAAGCCCTCACTCACTCACTCACTCACTCACTCACTCACTCACTCACTCACTCACTCACTCACTCATTCACTCACTCACTCACTCACTCACTCATCACTAATTCTCCAACTTGCCGTGGAGGCAGACGGCTTAAATTTGGCAGGCTCATTCATTGCACCTTGCTTACAAAAGTTAAGCAGGTTTCGTTTCGAAAAGACAAAGTCCTCACTCACTCACTCACTCACTCATCACTAACTCATCACTAATTCTCCAACTTGCCGTGGAGGCAGACGGCTTAAATTTGGCAGGCTCATTCATTGCACCTTGCTTACAAAAGTTAAGCAGGTTTCGTTTCGAAAAGACAAAGCCTCCATCACTCACTCACTCACTCATCACTAACTCATCACTAATTCTCCAACTTGCCGTGGAGGCAGACGCTAAATTTGGACCTCATTCATTGCACCTTACTTACAAAAGTTAAGCAGGTTTCGTTTCGAAAAGGCAAAGCACTCACTCACTCACTCATCACTAACTCATCACTAATTCTCCAACTTGCCGTGGAGGCAGACGGCTTAAATTTGGCAGGCTCATTCGTTACACCTTACTTACAAAAGTTAAGCGGTTTCGTTTCGAAAAGACAACCCCTCACTCACTCACTAAATCACTCACTACTAATTCTCCAACTTGCCTCACTCATCACTAATTCTCCAACTTGCCGTGGAGGCAGACGGCTTAAATTTGGCAGGCTCATTCATTCACCTTGCTTACAAAAGTTAAGCAGGTTTCGTTTCGAAAAGACAAAGCCCTCACTCACTCACTCACTCACTCATCACTAACTCATCACTAATTCTCCAACTTGCCGTGGAGGCAGACGGCTTAATTTGGCAGGCTCATTCGTTACACCTTACTTACAAAGTTAAGCAGGTTTCGTTCGAAAAGACAAAGCCCTCACTCACTCTACTAATCACTCACTCTAATTCTCCAACTTGCCTCACTCATCACTAATTCTCCAACTTGCCGTGGAGGCAGACGGCTTAAATTTGGCAGGCTCATTCATTGCACCTTGCTTACAAAAGTTAAGCAGGTTTCGTTTCGAAAAGACAAAGCCCTCACTCACTCACTCACTCACTCATCACTAACTCATCACTAATTCTCCAACTTGCCGTGGAGGCAGACGGCTTAAATTTGGCAGGCTCATTCATTGCACCTTACTTACAAAAGTTAAGCAGGTTTCGTTTCGAAAGGCAAAGCACTCACTCACTCACTCATCACTAACTCATCACTAATTCTCCAACTTGCCGTGGGCAGACGGCTTAAATTTGGCAGGCTCATTCATTGCACCTTACTTACAAAAGTTAAGCAGGTTTCGTTTCGAAAAGACAAAGCCCTCACTCACTCACTCACTCACTCACTACTAATTCTCCAACTTGCCTCACTCATCACTAATTCTCCAACTTGCCGTGGAGGCAGACGGCTTTAATTTGGCAGGCTCATTCATTGCACCTTATTTACAAAAGTTAAGCAGGTTTCCTTTCGAAAAGGCAAAGCCCTCACTCACTCACTCACTCATCACTAACTCATCACTAATTCTCCAACTTGCCGTGGAGGCAGACGGCTTAAATTTGGCAGGCTCATTCGTTACACCTTACATACAAAAGTTAAGCAGGTTTCGTTTAGAAAAGACAAAGCCCTCACTCACTCACTAAATCACTCACTACTAATTCTCCACTTGCCTCACTCATCACTAATTCTCCAACTTGCCGTGGAGGCAGACGCTTAAATTTGGCACGGCTCATTCATTGCACCTTACTTACAAAAGTTAACAGGTTTCGTTTCGAAAAGGCAAGCCCTCACTCACTCACTCACTCATCACTAACTCATCACTAATTCTCAAACTTGCCGTGGAGCAGACGGCTTAAATTTGGCAGGCTCATTCATTGCACCTTACTTACAAAAGTTAGGCAGGTTTCGTTTCGAAAAGGCAAATCCGCCCTCACGCACTCACTCCTTCACTCACTCATCACCTCACTCACTCATCACTAATTCTCCAACTTGCCGTGGAGGCAGACGGCTTAAATTTGGCAGGCCATTCAGTGCCCTTACTTACAAAAGTTAAGCAGTTTCGTACTAAATTCCACCTGTAACGGTGAGTAATCTGACATTGCACAAGACTGGTTGGTCCGATTTCAACCAAAATTTTGTATGCATATACTCTTTTACCAGTAAAAGGTTAACAACATTTTTTTTTTAGGGTGGGGGTGAATGGGGGGGGGGGGAATAGAATTTTGAACTCCTGCACACACTAACGGCTGGACCGATTTTTAACCTAAATTTCAGGTGTGTGTGCGGGGACTGGATGAGGTGTAAGGGGAAGGGGTTTGGAGGGTGGACAAAGGAATAGTGGGGGGTATTGGGGGCGGACGGGGAGGGGTGGTGGGGTTATTTTTCTCCACTGTCACATCCCCGATTACATGCTGTCCTAGCATCAACATTGCCAGAAAGAACGCTCATCCGAACACCCAAGAGGGGGGGGGGGAATAGAATTTCGAACTCCTCCACACTAACGGCTACTGACTGTTTTTACCAAAATTTCAGGGTGTGTACGGGGACTGGCTGAGGTGTAGGGAAGGGTTTGGAGGGTGGACAGAGAGGAAATAGTGGGGGGTATTGGGGCGGACGGGAGGGGTGGTGGGTTTTTTTCTCCACTGCACATCCCCGATTACATGCTGTCCTAGCATCAACATTGCTAGAAGAGAACGCTCATCCGACACCCAAGAGGCGGGGGGAATAGAATTTTGAACTCCTGCACACTAACGGCTGGACCGATTTTTTAACCAAAATTTTAGGGTGGTGCGGGACTGGTGAGGTGTAAGGGAAGGGTTTGGAGGGGGACAGAGAGGAATAGTGGGGGTATTGGGGGCGGACCGGTGGGTGTGGGGGTTATTTTCTCCACTGTCACATCCCCGATTACATGCTGTCCTAGCATCAACATTGCCAGTAAGAACGCTCATCTGAAACACCCAAGAGGGGGGGGGAATAGAATTTTGAACTCCCTGCACACTAACGGCTGGACCGATTTTTAACCAAAATTTCAGAGTGTGTTGCGGGACTGGCTGAGGTGTAAGGGGAAGGTTTGGAGGGTGGACAGAGAGAATAGTGGGGGGTATTGGGGGCGGACGGGGAGGGGTGTTTAGGGGTTATTTTCTCCACTGTCACATCCCCGATTACATGCTGTCCTAGCATCAACATTGCTAGAAGAGAACGCTCATCCAACACCCAAGAGGCGGGGGAATAGAATTTTGAACTCCTGCACACTAACGCTGGACCGATTTTTACCAAATTTCAGGTGTGTGCGGGGACTGGCTGAGGTGTAAGGGGAAGGGTTTGGAGGTGGACAGAGAGGAATAGTGGGGGGTATTGGGGGCGGACCGGGTGGGGTGGTGGGGGTTATTTTCTCCACTGTCACATCCCCGATTACATGCTGTCCTACATCAACATGCCAGTAGAGACACGCTCATCTGAACACCCAAGAGGGGGGGGAATAGAATTTTGAACTCCTGCACACAACGGCTGGACCGATTTTTACCAAAATTTCAGATGTGTGCGGGGACTGGCTGAGGTGTAGGGGAGGGTTTGGAGGGTGGACAGAGAGGAATAGTGGGGGATATTGGGGCGGACGGGGAGGGGTGTTGGGGGTTATTTTTCTCCACTGTCACATCCCCGATTACATGCTGTCCTAGCATCAACATTGCCAGAAGAGAACGCTCATCCGAACCCCCAAAGCATCCCATTACAATTAAAAGCGAACATAACAGATTTTTCTGTTGTTGTAATTAAATAATTACAGCAATCTTGATACTTATTGCTTTCTTCTCTACTAAAAAGGTTTATTCAATACATCTCCGCTGCGAAGCGCGGGTATTTTGCTAGTTCTCTCATAAAAGCCAGCAAGTTATTTTGACAAGATCTATTCCTCCTAAATCCATGCTGGTTACTACTTAATGTTGGTACTCTAGATCATGTTCCCTTAATAAACTTTCCAGTATCTTCCCTACCACTTACAGGCCTGTAATTACCCCCGCTGTGAACGACTACCCTTTTTGAATATTGGAATAACATCAGCCTTTTTACAATCCAGAGGCACACCACCGGACATGAGGAATCTGCAAAAATAAAGAAACAATGGCCTAGATAAAACTGAACGTAGCTTCCTAAGTACCCGAGGATGTATTTTATCCGGCCAGGAGATTTATTAATATTAACCTTATTTAGTTCTTTCTGTACCATATCCTCGGTTAACCAAAGTGCACTTAATTCTTTTACCATTATTGCTACTATACTCTATGATAGCTGTACTTGGATCTTCTATAGTGTATACAGAGGGGAAAAAGTATTCAAGACATTTGCTTTATCGCCATCCTCCGTACTACTTATCCCCATTAATTAATGGTCCACATTCTCATTCCTCACTTACTATTAATATACTTAAAAATTTTTTTAGGCTTAGTGATGCTTTGTTAAGCTATCCTAACTTCATATTAATTTTAGCTAGTTTGATTGCTTTCTTACAAAACTTGTTACAGTTTTTATAATCCCTGTAGGCCCCTTGCCGTTCCCTCTGACTTAAAGGTTTTAAAAGCCTTTTTCCTCCTTTCCATTTGCCTCTTTACCCAGATTCAGCCACATGGGTGCGGATTTTATTTTTTTTACATTTATTTCCCATGGTATAAATTTAGATGTGAACTGGCTTAAAATCCCCTTGACACAGTCCACTTCTGTTCAGTACTTTACCTGATAATACATTATCCCAGTTGACATTCTTCGTTACACTGCTTTTAACCTGGAAATATTTGCCTTCCGGAATTAAAAGTCTTTGTTTAACCCAGCGCACTTTTTCCTTTCGATAACAAAGTCCAAACCCACTATTTCATGGTCACTATTCCCTAAGCCTCCAGTTACCTTATATCTATAATCGCTCCACGATGTTAGATATTACCAGATCCAACGAGCTCTTTCTAGTAGGAACCTTCAACCACCTGTGAGAGAAATTATCCTGCAGCAAATTCAGGAACGCATCGCCTTTTTCTGTGATGGCAGTTCCACTACACCAATTAATGTCAGGGTAATTAAAGTCCCCCATAATGAGCACACTGCCCAAAATTGCAGCTCTTGCTAGAATTTGGCAGCTTATAGCAGACACCAACAATGACATTACCCCCTTTCCTGTTGCTTAATTCCACCATATTGCCCCCACTTTAACATCCATATCGCCAGTTATCACTTAAAGTTTAAATTTGGCCTTCAATTCTTTTTAACATAAACACATACTCCTCCCCATTTCCTATTTTCTCTATCCTGCCTAAACAAGGCATATCCTCTAATTTACAGCCCAGTCGTGAGAACTGTTTCAACCACGTTTTCTGCTATGCCTATTACATCATACTTTTTCATTCTACGCCATAATTTTCAATTCACCCATTTTGTCAGCCAGGCTTCTCGCATTCGCAAACAACATTTTAGATTATGATCCTGCCCAGTTTTCTCAATAAACCCAACCCTTCTTCCTACACCACCCTCTTAGCCACGCATTAATGCTCCTAAGCTCCCACTGTCTCCCTGGCTTAGTACGTGGCTGCGTGGTATTTCTGAAAACACTACCCTGGAGCCTTTGCTTTTAACTTGGCCCCTAGCTCTCGGAAATCATGTTTAAGGACTTCACCTCCTCCTCTAACATTGCCATTGTCACCATTGCCGCTGTATTGGAAAAAGCCAATGTAATACCAATTTTCAAAAAAGGTAGTTGTTCACACCTGGTAACTATAGAACTGTAACCTAACATCAGTGGTAGGGAAGGTGATAGAAACTTTGTTTACGGGATCATATGCTTTGACTCCAAGCTTCTATCTATTAGTAGTAATCAGCATGGATTTATGAGAAATAGATCATGCCAGACAAATTTAAATTGGTTTCTATGAAGAAGTGAGTAAGAATTTGGATTCAGCAGTGGATGTGGTATACTTGGATTTTGCGAAAGCTTTTGATACTGTGCCACATAGGCGACTAATGTAAACTGAGGACTGTTGGCCTTGAAGAAACATTTGTGCATGGATAAGAATTGGTTATTGGATCGCAAGCAGAGAGTGGTGGGTAAATGGAGCTCATCTATGTGGGCTAAAGTTTATGTGGGGCGGCTCTGTTTAATCTGTTTATAAATGACTTAGAAGGGGGCATTGAGAGCAAGATCTCTGTGTTTTGCTGATGACACTAAACTATGCAGAGCTTTGGAAACTTAAAATGATGTGCAAGTGTGCAAGCAGACCTAGATAGATTATCAAAATGTGCAGCAGTATGGCAGATGAGTTTCGATGTTGATAAATGTAGGTGAGGCATTTGGGATTTAATAATCTCTGTGCCACCATACACCATAAATAACACTGTAGTGAAAAAGATTTGGGGGTTCTGGTAGATAACAGACTTAGCTATAGCAAACAATGCCAGGTAACAACCACTAGAGCTAGCAAGATATTGTCCTTGTATATAGAGGGGAATAGATTCAAAAGAGAAAGATATTATTCTCCCTCATTTTGGAATATGCGGTGCAGTTTTGGAATCCCATATACAAAAGGGACATCTTGAAATGGAAGCATTTCAGAAAATGAGCAACTAAATTAATAGAGGGAAGGGGCTTGAATATGCAGGCAATTAGACAAGTTAGGGCTGTTTACATTGGGAAGCGACGTTTTTGTGTGGGGATATGAATCACTTTATATAAATATATTAATGGGCCATACAATAAACTCTCTGGTGCTTTGTTCACTAATAGGTCATATCAGAGGACTCGTGGACATCCTGTAAGATTGGAAGAAAAGAAGTTTCATCTCTCAGGTTAGAAAGGCATGTAGGGTCTTGGCGGCAGATTACCCTATCTACCTTCCTTATAATGGAGTCCCCTATCACCTGCCTTGCATTCCTGATCCTTAGTTCATCCTCCCTTGTATCAGAGATGGCAGTCCCCTGGGTACTCAAGGGACTATCCCCCTCCATACATGCTAATTCCGAGGTGTCCCTCCTCCACTTCATTACCTAAGGTGTCAAATCTGTTGGGATGGGCAATCTACCCTTCCGTCCTTCACTTCCCCTAGTAACCCTAACAAAACTACCTCCCCCCTCAACCTTCCCTGTCCCACTTCCACTTGGATTGCTTTGAACGTGCGTTGAATTGGATCGCTATGCTCATGCGTTGAACTGGTTTGCTATGATCGTGCGTTGATTGGATCGCTATGCTCATGCGTTGAACTGGTTTGCTATGATCGTGTGTTGAATTGGATCGCTATGCTCGTGCGTTGGAACTGGTTTGCTATGATCGTGCGTTGAATTGGATTGCTATGCTCGTGCATTAAATTCAATCATTATGAACGTGCATTGAATTGGATCGCTATGCTCGTGCGTTGGATATGGATCGCTATGCTCGTGCGTTAATTGGATCACTATGATTTCCTTTGAAAACTACAACTCCCAGCATGTCTTGGTGAGAGTTGTAGTCTGGAGTGCCAGGTTCATTATATCTAAAGTGTAATGAGTTGGATCTCTATGATTGTGCATTCTAATTGGATCGCTTATAGTGCATTCAATTGGATCGCTTTGATTGTGCATTCAATTGGATCGCTGTGACCGTGCATTCAATTGGGATCGCTATGATGGGCATTCAATTGGATCGCTATGATTGTGCTTTCAATTGGATTGCTTTGATAGTGCATTCATTGGATCGCTATGACAGTGCAATGTGGATCACTATGATCGTGCATTCAATTGGATCTCTATGATCATGCATTCAATTGGATCTTTAGATCATGCATTCAATTGATCTCTATGATCGTGCATTCAATTGGATCGCTATGACCGTGGCATTAATTGGATCGCTTTGACAGTGCAATTGGTCACTTGATCGTGCATTCAATTGGATCTCTATGATCATGCATTCAATTGGATCTCTATGATCGTGCATTCAATTGGATCGCTAGAACCGTGCATTTAATTGGATCGCTATGACAGTGCAATTGGATTGCTAGATCGTGCATTCATTAGATCGCTATGATCGTGCATTCAATTAGATCGCTATGATCATGCATTCAATTGGATTTTTGCAATGATAGTGCATTTGGATCGCTATGATAGTGAATTTAATTGGATCGCTATAATAGTGAATTTAATTGGATCGCTATGATAGTGCATTGAATCGTATCACTATGATATTGCAGCATTGAATTGGATCGCTATGATAGTGTATTGAATTGGATTTCTATGATTTGCATTGAATTGGATTACTATGATATTGCATTGATCGGATCGCTATGATGTGTATTAAATTGGATCTCTATGATATTGCGTTGAATTGGATCGCTATGATAATGCATTGAATTGGATCGCTATGATAGTGCATTGAATTGGATCGCTATTATAGTGCATTGAATTGGATTGCTATGATAGTGTATTGAATTGGATCGCTATGATAGTGCATTGAATTGGATCGCTTATAGTGCATTGAATTGGATCGCTATGATAGTGTATTGAATTGGATCGCTATGATAGTGCATTGAATTGGATCGCTATGATAGTGCATTGATTGGATCGCTATGATAGTGCATTGAATTGGATCGCTATGATAGTGCTTGAATTGAATCGCTATGATAGTGCATTGAATTGGATCGCTATGAATAGTGCATTGAATTGGATCGCTATGATAGTGCTTGAATTGGATGCTATGATAGTGCATTGAATTGGATCGCTATGATAGTGTATTGAATTGGATCGCTATTATAGTGCATTGAATTGGATTGCTATGATAGTGCATTGAATTGGATCGCTATGATAGTGTATTCCATTGGATCGCTATGATAGTGCATTAATTGGATCGCTATGATAGTGTATTGCCATAGCAGTGTATTGAATTTGATTGTTTGAAAGTGTAATTTCATGGCAGTGTATTGAATTGGATATTGTTTTGTTTTATATTGAATGAATTCTGCTGTACTATTTCTGTACACTGTCTGTGTATAAAGATCCAAGTGCTGGATCATTTTGTATTACTTTGTATCTCTATATAGAACTTTAATTATGTTTAGTATAAGTATTTGAGGTTGACTAAATACCACACTTCCTAACTGTTGATCCAGAGAAGGTAAAAAAAACCTCACCAGAATTATGAAGGGGAAAAATTCCTTCCTGCATCCAAGTTGAATGGAAATACCCTGGATCAACTCAACTCTACTTTATGTATCAATACCAGTAACCTGCAACATTCCTTGTTTTCAGAACTCATCCAGCTTTCTTTGAAACGATCTAATGAACCTGCCATCCCAACGTCCATGGAAGACCGTTCCATAGCTTTACAGTTTTTACAGTGAAAAACCTCTTCCGAACTTGAAACCTAAACTTCTTTTCTTAAAGTCATTAGGGATGTCCTGAGTATCCTCTGACAGGCTCTATTGGTGAACAATACCCCAGATAGTTTTATCGTATGGCCGTTAATGTATTTATACAAAGTATCAAGCGCCTTTTCTCTAGTGTACCTAATTGTAACATCCAATTTGTCTTCATATTCAGTGATACTTTTTGATGGCCATTTGAGTCGAAAAGGAATTTTTGCTGGTTTTGTTTTCCCTTCCTCTGGTCAAGTGTTAGGTAGGGTTAAAAAGGAGAGTGAAAGTTGGAATTGATGGACGTATATCTTTTTTTCAACCTCAATTACTATGTTACTATTCAAGCTCCCCCATTCCCTTTTTATTTTAGTTGCCCTTCTTTTTGTATACAGGATTCCAGAATTGCACTGCATATTCCAATGAGGCCTTAAAATTCTCCTTTGAATCCATACCTCTCTTATACATGACAATGCTGCTCCAGCTGTTGCTGCTCTGCCGGCACTGCATGCTACATTTAGTTTGTTATTCACCAAAACTCCAAGATCCTTTTCCAAAATGTATTCACTTAAAGGGTATGTCCCACCCAAAAATAACTTTTTATATGTTCTTTATATAATAGCACCAACCTCAAACGCCATTTTCGCTTTTCTAAAATCTTTTGCTTTGCCCGATATTTAATGAGATATATATCAGGCTGCACTTCCGCTCCACTTCCTCTTTAGGTGACCCCGAGGTGCAGCTTAGAAAAAAAAAAAAAAAATTTCTTCTTTGCTGGACAGAAGCCAATCAGGACCCAGCATTCACAGAGAGAGAGGTGTGTGTGTCTGTGTGTGTTCTCTCTCTCTCGAAGCCGGCTGGCTACAGCATGTTGATCCTGGATTTTCTTCAGTACACATAACTTTACAGCTGCGATTGGTTGAGAGGGAAAAATGGGGGCGGGATCCAGGGGTCAGATCATTACTGATGCAATTTTCCTCTGTTCTCACTGCTGGATGTTAACAGACATGCTCAAGAACATGAAAAGAACATGACAAGGTAATGTAACCTGTCGCTGTTCATCGCTGTATTGGTCCATGCTGCAGATTAGCCAGCTACAATGTCTGTAACTTTTGAACCACTGGACCGATTTACACGCTGTAAAGTTTGTTTTGGAGCATTTTATTTGGGCCAAATAAATATAGAAAGTTAGTTTTGGGGGTGGACATGCCCTTATAACACAGAGCCATTTATAGAAAAAGCAGCACAAGGATTTTTAAGTCTAAAATGCATCACTTAAATTTATCCAGCATGAATCTCATCTGCCACTTATCAGCCCAATGTAACAAATCTATCTAATCCACCTGCAACGATTGCGCATCCTCTGAAGTTCATATTGGTCATTGCCATTTGCCCACCAATGTGAACCAAGACTCTGTGTCACACCCAGCCCCACCCTGATCCACCACATGCCTAACCCTAGCACCAGATAGGCAACACACAGTTCGGTATGTAGGGTCTTGACGGCAGATAACCCTATCCACCTTTCAAATAATGGAGTCCTCTTCCACAACCACCTGCCTAGCCTTCCTGATCCTAATTTCTTCCTCCCTTGCATTTGAGATGGCAGTCCCCTGGGTATCAAGGGACTAGCGCTCTCCATACACACCAATTCTGTGCTGTCTCCACTTTATCACCTAAGCGCGCAAATCTGTTGGGATGGCCAGCTGGGAAGAAGCAACCCTGCCCTTCCATCCCTCACTTCCCCTAGTACCCTCACAAATGAACTCTCCCCTCAACCTTCCCCATCCCACTTTCACACCCTCTCTATACTGGCCCCAGCCAGTGCCTGCTTTCTCCTAGTTTTGCAAATCCCCTGCAATGCTGCAGGCTGCCCCCTTAGACTCTCCACCTCAGCTTCCAAACCAGCAACCCCACTGACACAGGCATAGGTCCCCTGGAATGTCTGCTCCAGGTTCCTATACATGTGGCAGGAATCACACTGCATGTAGCAAACAAACTCTCTCTAATATCACAACACCAGCACACTACCAACCTTGTTAAATTGCCCTTCTTGTTTCAATGTCTTCCTTTTTTCTATGTCCTTAATACACAGTCCTTCATAACAAGAAGTTTGTTTTTCATTCACAGAACTTCCTTTTGTCGGTACATGTTACTTTAAAAAATAAATAATTAACAGCTCGTGATTATTGAATTAGTGCACCTATGCATGAAGCAGCACGGAATGGTTATATAATTCACAAAGAAAGATATCCTGTTTGCCAGGGCCGGCCTCTCTAATGAGGCAAGTGAAGCACATTACAGAGCAGCACCTTGTAGGGAGGCAGCAGTTTTGTGGAAGATGTGACTTTCATTGCACAACAGAATGTACTATGGCTCCTCCCCCTCCCTTCTGATGGCAAATTCATTTGAAACCAAAAATGTTTATCAGCCCTGCAGATCAAAATTCAATTTGGGCATCATTTACCATTCCCACTGTGGGCATCTAATGCCAGTTATTGTAGCATTATTTCATTTTGTGTATAAAGTCCTCCCACTCCTGACACTTCCAGACCCCACTTCCAAGCTAAGCATCACCCAGTTTCAAATATAATACCACACCTCTCTCTGGGGGGGCAGCATTTTTTTTCAGGTGCCAGACGTCTAGAGATGGCACTGCCTGTTGCCAATAAGGCGATGCCTTCCTGGTACTATTTTCAAATAAAAGTGTTTAGTATAGAGCAACCAAACTCAGACAACCCCACAGTATGCTATAAACAAACGTGCATTTATTGTGCACACCACGACATGTTTGGACAGTCTAGATAGTGAATGGTGACCATAGCGCTATGATCCAGTTGTATGACCGAATTGTCTGTTGAAAAATGTTTTCACCTGCTCGATAGGAAAAAAATCGGACAATCAGCGACAATCACCATATATGGGCCCAACGGACCGTGTGAGTGCGATCGCTGCAAATATGGGCACCTTTTTTTGTAGTAGATATAATGCAAAATTTTCCCTGTTCCGCACCTATGGTAAAAATCAACAACTTTGTTTAATCCTATATATATCGGTTTAAAATGACATGATTGTCAAATAAATAAAGGAATATTGTTAAGGAAACACACAAGTAAGTCTAAATGTACATAGCCATAGCCTATTCATTGAATATATAATAAATGTAATGTATTTGGAAAAAAGGATCCTGTTTTTCTATTTTAACAAAAGTTAACGAAACAAACCTGCAAATATGGACCAATTGCTTCAACACTGATCTTATAGAAATTTCCTCCCAGCATGCCTGCTACAACTAAGAACTGATTTTGCTAAAGTAAGTGAGCCGATAACGACAACTAGAAATTTTCCGTCTTTCCCGATCGACCGTAATGGCGACTACGGTCATTCGTCGCACACAGTCGGACTGGAAAAGCCCTACACTTGAACAATAATGGGTAAATCCGTGTAATCCCAGTGGTGGAACAATGGGATTTATCCATTATCATTCATATGTATGGCCACCTTTACACAACAAGTACAATACAGTTTAATGTAACTCCAGCAGGATAATAACTTGGAGGGAATTGTTCCCTGTACTGTTTTTGCTGTTTGTTTCCCTGCTTTAGTCCTTGAGTTTCTTCTATCATCTGATCGTCTGTCTGCCCGGCCCACCGTCAGTTATTCCATGTCGCCTCCTGTATGTGTTCCTTCTTTGTCGTTAATCTGTTCTAGTTCTCCGTTTTGACTATATGCATTAAACAGCAGCAACTAGGTAACTGTAAATCTGGTGCTGCCTCGGCTCTACAATCACCATAAGAAAAATTTGATCCTTTTCCAGAAGGACAGGGTCCTTTGAATAGAATCCCCTTTTCTTTCCTTTCTTTTATAATTTCGTTCTCGCCACCAGTTGATGTCGGTCCCATATTGCAATCAGTAGACATTGTCTTAGAATGCATTTTAAAAGCAATTCTATGAGTTTGCTGCTATTTCCTCACCAGAGATGCTGGGATGTCATAATGCTGCCAAACTCTTCTTTTCACTGACATCAAATGACAAAATAATCTTTTGTGCTGTGGACTTAGCTGTATGATCTGTGACATCACACACAAGGTCTTTTACAAGGCAGCTGATGATGCCTTGTCACAGGTACAATGTATGTATGCTTGTATGTCCAGAAAAACCTTCCAAACGCTCTGGGACGATTCTCCCAGAGACTTGGTATACTTATGTATAAGGGTCTGGAAAATAAGGATAGGCTCTTTACACTTTTCAAATATCCCGTACCCCTTTTTTTTTTTACCTGTATGTAAGTTTTTATTTTGGGGCCGGACTTGCCCTTTAAGTTAATTAACTTGTGTTCTGCCATCTGGTGATGAATCGAGTAATCACCTAAGTTAATTGCAACCTTGCAAATATCAGAAATTGTTCAGGACAGTACAATGCTTTACTTCATTTTGTCTGTTGTTGCTAATTAGAGTGCAGAGCTCCCCCGCCCCTTCCCTGACTTATAGCTTTCTGTGCTGTGATCCTCCATAGCAGAGCAGGAGGATAACTTAAGTTATAACTGAACCCATTTCTGCTTGTGGAGTCAATGGGGACATGTTACCCTCTGTCTCACTGCTGTATACAGGACTGACAAACTTCATGTATGGGGCTGCTGGTGCCAGAACCTATATGGCAGTGATGGAGAACCTTGTAATAAGGCCAGCATTTTTAAATGGGAGGTGCAGTGACGAGAAATATATGTCCACTGAGTGACTTCCTGTATTCATTTTCCGTATCCCTCCTCCCCATCTCTCCTCTCCCTGTATTAGTCATTTATATAGGAAGCCCTGTTTGATGTTCGGTCCTTTCTATTTTCAATAGGAACTGTATTAACTATTTTATACACTAACAGGATTCCTATGTAAATGAACTAAAACAAAGAGGGGGAGAGACAGTGGAAGGGTAGGGGGAGAGTGTCTGTTTTTTTTTGTTTTTTTTGGCTGGCCTTATGTGGAGACTGCTCCAGGAATGCAGTCCTTTACAAAACCAGGCACAACCGGGTACTCTGCTAGTGTGTTTCTACCAGGAGTCAGGTAGATATATAGGCAGAACCAAAGAAGCATTTCTTACAATTACATTTATTGGGACATTCTGCATCATATCCCTGGCTACTTAAAAACTCACATTGGCTCCTAGAATAATATGATCGTCTACTAATGTTAAATAGCTATTTGCCACCCATGCTTTCTGATGTGTCAGATTAACTATTTCTATGTTGATGGTCACATTCTCTAGGCTGTTATTCCCCTTCAAGCTATATTTAGTACTGTGAAGGGAACGTGGAATACTTTTTTGTGAAAAATGTGTGGCTCATTTATATATGAGTCATTTAGTGTCACTTGTAACATAATACATCCTGCTCACCCTAGCTCCCCCTACAGCTTCCAACCACTACATTGCACTGCCCACCTCCCTTCATTGCTCACCCCCTCCATCTTTACCCCTACCACTGCCCTGTCAAGCCCTCCTTCATTGGCTACTCCCTCTACTTACACCCCCTAACAAGCTTCACCACCATAACAGAACAGGGACTTTTATCTCTCCTATCCAAGACACGTCTCACCTACCTGCTCCTCTCCCCATCCTCTCTACCTCATTCCCACCGCTTCTTCATGCCATGGCCTCCTTAGGTAGCCAGACACTACACTTTTTTGGCTATCTTCCTATCTCTCTGGTAGGACCTTTAGTGTTTTACACCCCTGTGGGGGTACCGCAAGGCTTATTTCTTGATCCTTTTCTTTCTCCTCTCTAACACCTATGGCTTTGGACACTCATTAGCTCATTTGGATTTCAGTATCACCTGTATGAGGATGATACACAAATTTGCACTCGCTGCCCCAGATCTCCCTGGTCCCCACTGCCTTAGTGCTATCTCTGCCTTCATGTCCACCCACTTTCTAAAACTAACATGGGCAAAACTGAATAAGGGGGGTTTGAAAGGCAAGTGACGGCAATGGAAATGTTGCCAGGTCCAGGGTTTGGGAGCATATCCCCAGCAGCAAGAGGAGAAAAAATAACAGGAAGTGTAGGTGGCTAAGGATTATATATAACAGTCAGTTAGTTGGCAGCAGTATTCTCCTCCCCAGAACCAGCCAGGGCAATTTTCCAAGACTTTTAAGGTTTGACATCCCTTTAAACCATGCAGTAATAACTACATTGAACAATCACAGGCTGCTTCCATATTCTGATGGGAATTCGATCAGGCTGCATCATGCTCCATTGTATTGATATTCCCGTCATATCCGGATGTGGTGCCTCTGGATTGGAAAATGCTGATAGTTATTCCAATATTCAAAAGGGGTAGTCGTCACAGCCGTGTATTACAGGCCTGTAAGTTTTCAACTTACGTGGTGTGGGGGGGGTGAAGATACTGGAAGTTTAATAAGGGACTAGTTGCTGAGAGTTATGTTTCAGGACTAACAATATAAGTAGTTAACGCAGCATGGATTTAAGAGGATAGGATCTTGTGCAAACTAACTGTTTGGCTTTTATTGAGGAAGTAAGTCGAATTTAGACTCTGGCATAGCATTTTGATGTAGTATACTTTGGCTTTTTGCAAAGGCTTTTTGATAGCAGTCCCCGCCCATAGGCTGACTATGTATACCTAAGGTCGTTGGTCGGGGAGGCCACATTTGGTACAGGAATAGAAAACTTGGTTAATAATAGAGGCAGACAGTATTGTTAATGGGGCTTCTGTGTTGGGGATGCTCAATTTAATCTAATTATTAATGATTTGAAGTGGGTTTGTTAGGCAGATTTCTGTGTTTGTGATGACACAAAACTTTGGTGAGACATTAAAAACTTCGGAGGATGTCATCGCTGCAAGGGGACTAGATAGATTGTCCATTGGGCATGCTAAGTTTAGCTTAAATTTGGCAGGCTCATTCATTGCACCTTACTTACAAAAGTTAAGCAGGTTTCGTTTCGAAAAGGCAAAGCCCTCACTCACTCACTCACTCATCACTAACTCATCACTAATTCTCAAACTTGCCGTGGAGGCAGACGGCTTTAATTTGGCAGGCTCATTCATTGCACCTTATTTACAAAAGTTAAGCAGGTTTCCTTTCGAAAAGGCAAAGCCCTCACTCACTCACTCACTCACTCATCACTAACTCATCACTAATTCTCCAACTTGCCGTGCCGTGGAGGCAGACGGCTTAAATTTGGCAGGCTCATTCATTGCACCTTGCTTACAAAAGTTAAGCAGGTTTCGTTTCGAAAAGCAAAGCCCTCACTCACTCACTCACTCACTCATCACTAACTCATCACTAATCTCCAACTTGCGTGGAGGCAGACGGCTTAAATTTGGCAGGCTCATTCATTGCACCTTACTTACAAAAGTTAAGCAGGTTTCGTTTCGAAAGGCAAAGCACTCACTCACTCACTCATCACTAACTCATCACTAATTCTCCAACTTGCCGTGGGCAGACGGCTTAAATTTGGCAGGCTCATTCATTGCACCTTACTTACAAAAGTTAAGCAGTGTTTCGTTTCGAAAAGACAAAGCCCTCACTCACTCACTCACTCACTCACTACTAATTCTCCAACTTGCCTCACTCATCACTAATTCTCCAACTTGCCGTGGAGGCAGACGGCTTTAATTTGGCAGGCTCATTCATTGCACCTTATTTTACAAAAGTTAAGCAGGTTTCTTTCGAAAAGCAAAGCCCTCACTCACTCACTCACTCATCACTAACTCATCACTAATTCTCCAACTTGCCGTGGAGGCAGACGGCTTAAATTTGGCAGGCTCATTCGTTACACCTTATACAAAAGTTAAGCAGGTTTCGTTTGAAAAGACAAAGCCCTCACTCACTCACTAAATCACTCACTACTAATTCTCCACTTGCCTCACTCATCACTAATTCTCCAACTTGCCGTGGAGGCAGACGCTTAAATTTGGCAGCTCATTCATTGCACCTTACTTACAAAAGTTAACAGGTTTCGTTTCGAAAAGGCAAAGCCCTCACTCCACTCACTCACTCATCACCTAACTCATCACTAATTCTCCAACTTGCCGTGGAGCCAGACGGCTTAAATTTGGCAGGCTCATTCATTGCACCTTACTTACAAAAGTTAGGCAGGTTTCGTTTCGAAAAGGCAAATCCGCTTAAATTTGGCAGGCTCATTCATTGCACCTTACTTACAAAAGTTAGGCAGGTTTCGTTTCGAAAAGGCAAAGCCCTCACTCACTCACTCCCTCACTCACTCATCACCTCACTCACTCATCACTAATTCTCCAACTTGCCGTGGAGGCAGACGGCTTAAATTTGGCAGGCTCATTCAGTGCACCTTACTTACAAAAGTTAAGCAGGTTTCGTTACTAAATTCCACCTGTAACGGTGAGTATCTGACATTGCACAGACTGGTTGGTCCGATTTCAACCAAAATTTGTATGCATATACTCCTTTACCAGTAAAAGGTTAACAACATTTTTTTTTAGGGTGGGGGTGAATGGGGGGGGGGGAATAGAATTTTGAACTCCTGCACACTAACGGCTGGAGGTTTCAACACATTTTTGTTTTTTTCTGGGGGGCTGCAAGTTTGACATCCCTGGTCTATGATCCCCCCCGTCACAAGGCCACTACCACAATAAATAACACAATGAATCCATCCACACACATATATATATATATATATATAGAATGAGATAAATATAGATATATCCCCATCATATATAATATAAAATAAATAAACCAACCAAACACAATACAAAGACAAAACCATCCAGCACTATAACAAATGACATACAAACTCACACCAACACAGAACAATATACAACCCACACCATACACTAATACAAATAAATAAAATCCAAACAGAGACAATATGATACAAAATATAAAAAATAAACCCAATCATACACATAGACAATATGGTATATTAAACCAATCCATACACAAACAAAAACCAATATACATACACTATAACATATATAACCCATACCCATACACTATATACAATAAATATAAAAAACCCAACCTATACAGTGGATAATGCTCCCCTAACTGTAAATATAAGGATATTAGAAGTCAAGGAGTTCCGTGACTATATAAAAGTACGAGGCCGCAGACCGAGTCATTTTATACAGGGCAAGGAATCCAAGGTATATATCCTTATAATTTACAGTTCGGGGAGCATATTATTATAACCCACTCCTTTGTGGCTTTAGTTTCCTTCTCTTCTGGAACTGTAAGATTATATGGCTAAAATATTACAGTTCCTCCCATAGAAATCCACTACAAAGGTAGGTATATACAATACAATATATAAACCCATATAGACAGATCTAGGCCATGAGACATTCCCAGGAATCCAGTGATAACCTCAGTCGTCTCTCCCACACAGCAGGGAATGTCCAGTCTGTCACTATCCGTTCTCTAGAGTTAACCAGCAGGAGGCCGCAGGTGGAACATTCCCTCAGACAGTTACAGTGTCCGGTGCCTCGGCCCGGTCAGTGCAGTATAAAACCCTTTTCCGCTTACCGTCCGGGTGTCCGCCTGTATAGTCCCTAGTAGGTGAGATTACACAGAACTAGGAGCCCCGAGAGGCCGCTCTCAGCCCCACAGCTGTGCTGTTACTAACTCCGGCTGCTGTCACAGGCCGCTGCTCACTCCCGTCACTCCCCCCCACCCCTTCCTTCCTCTCCGCTTGCATTGCTCACCCCGAACATTCAATTCGCCACCCCCCCTTCCCCCTGCCCACCATCCAATCACTAGCGTTGTGAACGCCGGCCAATCGCAGGGAAGGGGAAGGGCTACGCTTGCCACGTGATCACAGTTGAACATTCTAATAAAGCGGTAATGCTATGTGGGGTGGGGACCGGGATGTGGTGGGATTTGTTTTTGTTATTACAGTGTATTGTTATTACTGTATTGGTATACAGTGTATGTTAGTGTGTATTTTTATTGTGTATTGTTATTACAGTGCATTGTTATACAGTGTATTGCTATTACAGTGTATTGCTAACAGTGTATTGTTATAGGGAATTGTTATTACAGTGTATTGTTATTACAGTGTATTGTTATTACAGGAATCCCAGCCCCCCAGGATCGTCCGGGGGACTCCTCATTCTGGGTGGGCTCTCGCGAGAACCACCCAGACTTCCGCGCTAGAGAGGAGACATTAGTCTCCTCACAAAATCACGCACACTTTCCAAGGCCACGCACGGGAACGCCCCTAACCCCGCCTCCCACCACCCTAGTATTTGTATTAGTGTATTGTTGTTACTGTGTATTGTTATTACAGTGTATTGTTGTTACAGTGTATTGTTTTACAATGTATTGCTGTTACAGTGTATTGTTGTTACAGTGTATTGCTGTTACAGTGCATTGTTATTAGTGTATTGTTATTACAGTGTATAGTTATTAGTAATATTGTTGTTACAGTGTATTGTTTGTTGTTACTGTGTATGTGTTATGTGTATGTGTATTGTTAGTGTATTGTTATTACAGTGTATTGCTGTTACAGTGTAATTGCTGTTACAGTGTATTGTATGTATGTATGTATATGTTTATATAGTGCCACTTGGGGATGCAGCGCTGTACAGTATTAAAATACAATAAAGTCCTACAAGGGGATAAATACATAGCTAGTTCAGTACATATATATAAACTTAATATAAATAGAAGTGTAGTCCTTTGCCACAAGATAACGAGGTCGGTCCCGCCCTATAGAGCTTACAATCTAGTTAGGTGGGTAACACAGATACAATGGAATGGGTATAAGTGCTGGAGTGAGACGTATACAGTGCAAATAAGACAATCAAACTGTGCTGGTTATCAGATAGGTAGGAGTAAGGCTAGATTTAAACCTGCTAATTGAGGTTTCTTGACGTAGAGAGGGGGGAATAGAATTCACGAGGATGGGAGCTATGAGGTTAAGGCGAGAGGAAGCAGTCTGAGTGGGGGGTCTGTACAGGTGTTGGTTCTGCAATGAGCGGAGGGTACGGGCAGGAACATAGGGGAAGCTAGAGAGGAAATATAAGAAGGAGCAGCAGAGCGAAGGGATTTAAATGTAAGGAGAAGGATTTTGTATGTAATGCACTGTTTAACGGGGAGCCACGTTGTTGTCCGGTACAGAGGAGATTTGGATCTGGTTTATTAGAGAGCAAAACATACATGTGGCAGAGTTAAGTATAGACTGAAGGGGAGAGAGGTGGGAAGCAGGAAGACCAGAAAGTAGTAGGTTGCAATAGTCCAGGCGCGATAGGATGAGGCATTAAGCATAGCGGTGGTCGGGAGAAAACGGAACCTGCGGATTTTGGGTCGAAAGAGAAGCGGCAGGTTTTCGCAACATAGTTAATGTGGTTAGAAAGGAGATAAAGGAGTCAATATTACCCTAGGCAGCGTGCAGATTGGATTGGGGAAATGGGGGTATTCTCAACAGAGATCGAATAAAATGGGACAGGGCCAGGTTTAAGTAGAAAACGATCAGTTCAGTTTTAGAAAGATTTAATTTGAGGTAGGTTGAGATATCCGGGAGGAGATGGCAAGGAGGCAGTTGGAGCAAGTGATTGGATGTCTGGAGTTAGCGTAGGGGTTAACAAGTAGATTTGTGATCGTCTGCATATAAGAGTATTTGAAGCCAAAAGAGGTAATAACATCCCAGGAAATTGTGTAAGGAGAGAGAAAGAAGGGTCCAAGAACAGACCCCTGTGGGACCCCACACCAAGAGGAACGCGGAGAAGAGGTATGCTAGCATAAGATACAGAGTAAGTTTTGTCAGAGAGATAGGATAGAAACCGGATGACACTTCATTCCGAATGCCCAAAGAGTGAAGTATACGCATAAGGAGGGAATGATCGACAGTGTCAAAAGCAGAGGAGAGGTCAAGGAGGATAAGAATAGAAAAGTGACCATTGGCCTTTGCAACCTGCAGATCATTCACCAACTTACTCAGGGCCGTCTTGGTGGAATGCGCAGGTGGTATCCAGATTACAAAGGATCCAATAGGTTATGAGCATGAAGGCAATTAGTGATACGGGAGAAGACTAATCGTTCTAGCAGTTTGAGGCGATCGGTAAGAGAGACCGGGCGGGTAATTGGCTAAAATGGTGTATTATTACAGTGTATTGTATTATATGTATTAAATTGGATTGTTTTAGTGCAGTGATGTTGAAACTTGGCACTCCATATATTTGAAAACGGAAACTTCCAGCATGTCTTGGTGAAAGTTGTAGTCTCCAAACTTTTGGAATGTCAAGGTTCATTATCGCTGAAGTGTAAGAATTGATCGCTATGATCTGCGTTGAATTTGATCACTATGATCGTGCATTGAATTGCATCGCTTTGAATTAGATCGTTATGATCATGCGTTGAATTGGATCGCTATGACAGTGCATTGAATTGGATTCTAAATCTTTTTGTACACAGGATTCCAAAATTGCACTGCATATTCCAAATGAGGCCTTACCAATGCTTTGTAAGAGGGAGAATAACATTTCCTCCCTTGAATCAAAACCTCTCTTTATACAAAACATACCATGCTGGCTCTGGCGGTTGCCGCCTGGCACTGCTTGCTACCTTTAAGTTTGTTATCCACCAAAACTCCAAAATCCCTTTCCAACAGGGATTCATTTAACACAGAGCCATTTGTAGTATAAAACAGCACATGGATGTTTAAGTCCAAAATGCATCACCTTACATTCTCAACATTGAATCTCATTTGCCACTTAGCAACCCAATGTGATAAATATCTATATACCCCTGCAACGATTGCACATCCTCTATAGTTTTTAATGGTCGACAAAGTTTTGTGTCGTCAGCAAACACAGAAACATTGCTGAAAAAACCCACCTCCAAATCATTAATAGATTAAATAGAAGCGGCCCCAACACAGAACCCTGTGGCACCCCACTTAGCACTTAGTCCATAATGATGAAGCCCCATTAACAACTACTCTCTGCATCCTATTTATTAACCAATGTACAAAGTGACCCCAAGACCAACAGACCTCAGCTTATACATTAGTTGCCTATGGGGGACTGTATCAAAAGCCTTTGCAAAATCCAAGTAAACTACATCTACTGCTATGCCAGAGTCTAAATGTCTACTTAATCTATACTAATAAAAGGCAAAGCCCTCACTCACTCACTCACTCACTCACTCACTCACTCACTCACTCACTCACTCACTCACTCATTCACTCACTCACTCACTCACTCACTCATCACTAATTCTCCAACTTGCCGTGGAGGCAGACGGCTTAAATTTGGCAGGCATTCATTGCACTGCTTACAAAGTTAAGCAGGTTTCGTTTCGAAAAGACAAAGTCCTCACTCACTCACTCACTCACATCACTAACTATCACTAATTCTCCAACTTGCCGTGGAGGCAGACGGCTTAAATTTGGCAGGCTCATTCATTGCACTTGCTTACAAAAGTTAAGCAGGTTTCGTTTCGAAAAGACAAAGCCCTCACTCACTCATCACTCACTCATCACTAACTCATCACTAATTCCAAACTTGCCGGGGAGCAGACGGCTTAAATTTGGCAGGCTCATTCATTGCACCTTACTTACAAAAGTAAGCAGGTTTCGTTTCGAAAGGCAAAGCACTCACTCACTCACTCATCACTACTCATCATAATTCTCCAACTTGCCGTGGAGGCAGACGGCTTAAATTTGGCAGGCTCATTCGTTACACTCTACTTACAAAAGTTAAGCAGTTTCGTTTCGAAAAGACAAAGCCCTCACTCACTCACTAAATCACTCACTACTAATTCTCACTTGCCTCACTCATCACTAATTCTCCAAATTGCCGTGGGGGCAGACGGCTTAAATTGGCAGGCTCATTCATTGCACCTTGCTTACAAAAGTTAAGCAGGTTTCGTTTCGAAAAGACAAAGCCCTCACTCACTCACTCACTCACTCATCACTAACTCATCAATTCTCCAACTTGCCGTGGAGGCAGACGGCTTAAATTTGGCAGGCTCATTCGTTACACCTTACTTACAAAGTTAAGCAGGTTTCGTTTCGAAAAGACAAAGCCCTCACTCACTCACTAAATCACTCACTACTAATTTCTCCAACTTGCCTCACTCATCACTAATTCTCCAACTTGCCGTGGAGGCAGACGGCTTAAATTTGGCAGGCTCATTCATTGCCCCTTGCTTACAAAGTTAAGCAGGTTTCGTTTCGAAAAGACAAAGCCCTATCACTCACTCACCACTCATCACAACTCATCACTAATTCTCCAACTTGCGTGGAGGCAGACGGCTTAAATTTGGCAGGCTCATTCATTGCACCTTACTTACAAAGTTAAGCAGGTTTCGTTTCGAAAAGGCAAAGCACTCACTCACTCACTCATCACTAACTCATCACTAATTCTCCAACTTGCCGTGGAGGCAGAGGCTTAAATTGGCAGGCTCATTCATTGCACCTTACTTACAAAAGTAAGCAGGTTCGTTTCGAAAGACAAAGCCCTCACTCCACTCACTCACTCACTCACTACTAATTCTCCAACTTGCCTCACTCATCAACTAATTCTCCAACTTGCCGTGGAGGCAGACGGTTTAATTTGGCAGGCTCATTCATTGCACCTTATTTACAAAAGTTAAGCAGGTTTCCTTTCGAAAAGGCAAAGCCCTCACTCACTCACTCACTCATCACTAACTCATCACTAATTCTCCAACTTGCCGTGGAGGCAGACGGCTTAAATTTTGGCAGGCTCATTCGTTACACCTTAATACAAAAGTTAAGCAGGTTCGTAGAAAAGAACAAGCCCTCACTCAACTCACTAAATCACTCACTACTAATTCTCCAACTTGCCTCACTCATCAATAATTCTCCAACTTGCCGTGGAGGCAGACGGCTTAAATTTGGCAGGCTCATTCATTGCACCTTACTACAAAAGTTAAGCAGGTTTCGTTTCGAAAAGGCAAAGCCCTCACTCACTCACTCACATCACTAACTCATCACTAATTCTCAAACTTGCCGTGGAGGCAGACGGCTTAAATTTGGCAGGCTCATTCATTGCACCTTACTTACAAAAGTTAGGCAGGTTTCGTTTCGAAAAGGCAAAGCCCTCACTCACTCACTCCCTCACTCACTCATCACCTCACTCACTCATCACTAATTCTCCAACTTGCCGTGGAGGCAGACGGCTTAAATTTGCAGGCTCATTCAGTGGCACCTTACTACAAAAGTTAAGCAGGTTTCGTTACTAAATTCCACCTGTAACGGTGAGTATCTGACATTGCACAGACTGGTTGGTCCGATTTCAACCAAAATTTGTATGCATATACTCTTTACCAGTAAAAGGTTAACAACATTTTTTTTTAGGGTGGGGGTGAATGGGGGGGGGGGAATAGAATTTTGAACTCCTGCACAACTAACGGCTGGACCGATTTTTACCTAAATTTCAGGGTGTGTGCGGGGACTGGATGAGGTGTAAGGGGAAGGGTTTGGAGGGTGGACGAGAGGATAGTGGGGGGTATTGGGGGCGGACGGGGAGGGGTGGTGGTGGGGTTATTTTCTCCACTGTCACATCCCCGATTACATGCTGTCCTAGCATCAACATTGCCAGAAGAGAACGCTCATCCGAACACCCAAGAGGGGGGGGGGAATAGAATTTCGAACTCCTGCACACTAACGGCTGGACTGATTTTTACCAAAATTCAGGGTGTGTACGGGGACTGGCTGAGGTGTAAGGGGAAGGGTTTGGAGGGTGGACAGAGAGGAATAGTGGGGGGTATTGGGGGCGGACGGGGAGGGGTGGGGGGTTTTTTTCTCCACTGTCACATCCCCGATTACAGCTGTCCTAGCATCAACATTGCTAGAAGAGAACGCTCATCCGAACACCAAGAGGCGGGGGAATAGAATTTTGAACTCCTGCACACTAACGGCTGGACCGATTTTTACCAAAATTTTAGGGTGTTGCGGGGACTGGCTGAGGTGTAAGGGGAAGGGTTTGGAGGGTGGACAGAGAGGAATAGTGGGGGGTATTGGGGGCGGACCGGGTGGGGTGGTGGGGGTTATTTTCTCCACTGTCACATCCCCGATTACATGCTGTCCTAGCATCAACATTGCCAGTAGAGAACGCTCATCTGAACACCCAAGAGGGGGGGGGAATAGAATTTTGAACTCCTGCACACTAACGGCTGGACCGATTTTTACCAAAATTTCAGAGTGTGTGCGGGGACTGGCTGAGGTGTAAGGGGAAGGGTTTGGAGGGTGGACAGAGAGGAATAGTGGGGGGTATTGGGGGCGGACGGGGAGGGGTGTTAGGGGTTATTTTCTCCACTGTCACATCCCCGATTACATGCTGTCCTAGCATCAACATTGCTAGAAGAGAACGCTCATCCGAACACCCAAGAGGCGGGGGGAATAGAATTTTGAACTCCTGCACACTAACGGCTGGACCGATTTTTACCAAATTTCAGGGTGTGTGCGGGACTGGCTGAGGTGTAAGGGGAAGGGTTTGGAGGGTGGACAGAGAGGAATAGTGGGGGGTATTGGGGCGGACCGGGTGGGGGTGGGGTGGAGTATAAGTCGAGGGCAGAGTAGTAGAAGGGAGTGGAAGTAGGGAGTAGAAACATCTGGAGTGGAACTGCACACACTAACCTCAAAACACACTACCCTGTCCCACACACTAACCCCAAAATACACTACCCTGTCCCTGACTCCTTACTCTCCCCTCCAGCCCCAGGTCCAGCCCCAGGAATAAAACCTATTTCCCTGCACCCATCTTCTCACCCTGCCACTACACTACACTACTACAGTACACTACACTACTCCCTGCACCCATCTTCTCACCCTGCCACTACACTACACTACTACAGTACACTGCACTACTCCCTGCACCCATCTTCTCACCCTGCCACTACACTACACTACTACTAATGCTGCAACCTTACCTTTGCAGGAGAGTCCAGGCCCCCGACATCATGCACTTGATGGAGGAATCCGGCTGCCGCGTCCACTGATGGTCGCATCCACTGACGTCACGACTCGGCGCCGGTCTAATTTCCCTCCCGGCGCCGAGTCGTGAGTCAGTGATGCGACCATCAGTGGACGCGGCAGCCGGATTCCTCCATCAGTAAGTGACTGACTCGGTATAAGTCAGGTTCGAGTTTTCAGGCTGTTTTCACAGTCACCTCCACTATAGCTCGAGTATATAACGGTATGAATTCAAAAACATACGGTGCGAACAGCTGTTAAAAAGACTGTGAGACTACTTTCCTTAACGTGGCTGGACGGTAGTTTGGGGGTCGTGGGTCTTGTTTAAACAGCTGATCGCAGCGTAATTGTCCATTCATGAGGTGGCGATCAGACTGTTTTTAAAACAGCTAATCATGGATAGGGGTGTAGCTGTAAAGGGTGAATCTAACTGGAGGGGTGAAAGTTTGGGAATTCTCTTCGCTGCGTGCTAGAAGTCTGTGGTTGGTCAACCATTTTGTAGACTTGTGGCACATATGGCACTACAATGTTGATTCTAAGTTGATATTGCCCTTTATTTATCACTTTACCGTGTATATTGCATTCACATTAATTAGTGTAATGTACACTGCATTGACAATTTAAAACAACTAAATTTACCGTACAAAATAACACAACTTCTAATCTCTATACTATACTGTTTCAAAATAATTTTAACTACTAATTCTAAAGCATACCTTTGCTCTTTGAATTACCAACACCAGTGTGCCCCGGCATACCCTTTGAGAAACCCTGTGCTAACTGATAGTGATTACCAAGCATTCTTAGTTTACAAAAATAGTCAGGTCTGAGGAAAGGAGGGTCTGTTAAGCAGAGGAGGGGGTACTGCTCTAAACAACAAATGTCTGGATTGAAGGCATGCAGCAAACACAAACAAGAGGTAAGTGCTACTTACATTATTTCAATAAAGATAAGATGAGGCAAAGTAATTTTTTCAGTTACATACCCTTTAAGCTCACTTAGTATCCCTGTGCATCGCATTAATATTTCGGACTGGGGCTACTACTTTAACTTTTTCGAATTATAGCAGGTTTAATGGAATGAACATTTTTCCCACCATATTTACTGTCTACTCTTTCTATTAGTTGAATATAATTCAAAGGCTTCTTATTATCAACTAAGAGAAATAATAATTAAGAGACCAGATTAGAAAATACAAGGGCACATACTATGAATTAGCCCATAACAAATGTGGAGCCCAAGAGCCAATAAAGCCATTAACCTCTCTGCATAGCTCATGCCTTTGTAACCTACCCTAGATGCAAAATAGACACCGTTTTAATCAAATGGCTCCTGATAATGTTCACATTACTATTCCTATCAGTCCATTTCAACATGTCTACCACCAACTTCCCATAAAGAATAGCCTGTGGTATGGTGCTGGACCTTATATCCTTTGCGATAGGCACAGTTGCTATAAATGGTGGGTGGGGGAGGTCTGCTAAGGTGTATGTTAAAGGACAGTTTAGTGAAATTATCAATATTGTTAAATTGTTAGTTGGGGTGTGTAAGCATACTTGTGAATGTCTTGCATATTCCTCGTTCCTGGTGAAAAATTATTGATTTCATCCCTTTGCTGTTCCCTGCTGTTGACATTAGTGGAGCTGACCCTTTTCATGTTCTACACGGTCCTTCTTCTTCCCCAGGAATGCACCACATTCCTTGGAATGTATCCTAACAGTAATTTTTACTGATTGGCTGTTGGATGGATCAAACATGCTCAGATCTCAATTCAACAGGGCAAAGGGCAAGACCATAAGGTCTCTATAGTGGTCCCTGCAAACAGGAAGTCAGTATTTTGGAAGCATTTTTTATACACAGACAAAATGCTGAATGGCAGGTTAAGTCTATTGAGGATAGAAAAATACTGCCCTTTTTTCTGAAATATATGTATTTGCACTGAACTGCCCATTTAAGGGTCTCCAACAAAGGACATTAATTGATACATTGTACAACCTTGGGTGCCCAATCTTGCTCATGCTGGGGGCTGCATTAGCGGCACCCCGCCCTGTTCTGACCCTGCATTGGTTGTAGACCCTGATACCCGGCTCATTGCACCTTACTTACAAAAGTTAAGCAGGTTTCGTTTCGAAAAGACAAAGCCCTCACTCACTCACTCACTCACTCACTACTAATTCTCCAACTTGCCTCACTCATCACTAATTCTCCAACTTGCCGTGGAGGCAGACGGCTTTAATTTGGCAGGTTCATTCATTGCACCTTATTTACAAAAGTTAAGCAGGTTTCCTTTCGAAGAGGCAAAGCCCTAACTCACTCACTCACTCACTCATCACTAACTCATCACTAATTCTCCAGCTTGCCGTGGAGGCAGACGGCTTAAATTTGGCAGGCTCATTCGTTACACCTTACACATTAAAAAGTTAAGCAGGTTTCGTTTCGAAAAGACAAAGCCCTCACTCACTCACTCACTCACTCACTACTAATTCTCCAACTTGCCTCACTCATCACTAATTCTCCAACTTGCCGTGGAGGCAGACGGCTTAAATTTGGCAGGCTCATTCATTGCACCTTATTTACAAAAGTTAAGCAGGTTTCCTTTCGAAAAGGCAAAGCCCTCACTCACTCACTCCACTCATCACTAACTCATCACTAATTCTCCAACTTGCCGTGGAGGCAGACGGCTTAAATTTGGCAGGCTCATTCGTTCCACCTTACATACAAAAGTTAAGCAGGTTTCTTTAGAAAAGACAAAGCCCTCACTCACTCACATAATCACTCACTACTAATTCTCCAACTTGCCACTCATCACTAATTCTCCAACTTGCCGTGGAGGCAGACGGCTTAAATTTGGCAGGCTCATTCATTGCACCTTACTTACAAAAGTTAAGCAGGTTTCGTTTCGAAAGGCAAAGCCCTCACTCACTCACTCACTCATCACTAACTCATCACTAATTCTCAAACTTGCCGTGGAGGCAGACGGCTTAAATTTGGCAGGCTCATCATTGCACCTTACTTACAAAAGTTAGGCAGGTTTCGTTTCGAAAAGGCAAAGCCCTCACTCACTCACTCCTCACTCACTCATCACCTCACTCACTCATCACTAATTCTCCAACTTGCCGTGGAGGCAGACGGCTTAAATTTGGCAGGCTCATTCAGTGCACCTTACTTCAAAAGTTAAGCAGGTTTCGTTACTAAATTCCACCTGTAACGGTGAGTATCTGACATTGCACAGACTGGTTGGTCCGATTTCAACCAAAATTTGTATGCATATACTCCTTTACCAGTAAAAAGGTTAACAACATTTTTTTTTAGGGTGGGGGTGAATGGGGGGGGGGGGAATAGAATTTTGAACTCCTGCACACATAACGGCTGCCGATTTTTACCTAAATTTCAGGGTGTGTGGCGGGACTGGATGAGGTGTAAGGGGAAGGGTTTGGAGGGTGGACAGAAGGAATAGTGGGGGGTATTGGGGGCGGACGGGGAGGGGTGGTGGGGTTATTTTCTCCACTGTCACATCCCCGATTACATGCGGTCCTAGCATCAACATTGCCAGAAAGAACGCTCATCCAACACCCAAGAGGGGGGGGGGAATAGAATTTCGAACTCCTCCCACTAACGGCTACTGATTTTTTACCAAAATTTCAGGGTGTGTACGGGGACTGGCTGAGGTGTAGGGGAAGGGTTTGGAGGGTGGACAGAGAGGAAATGGGGGGTATTGGGGCGGACGGGAGGGGTGGTGTGTTTTTTCTCCACTGTCCACATCCCCGATTACATGCTGTCCTAGCATCACACTTGCAGAAGAGAACGCTCATCCGAACACCCAAGAGGCGGGGGGAATAGAATTTTGAACTCCTGCACACTAACGGCTGGACCGATTTTTACCAAAATTTTAGGTGTGGTGCGGGGACTGGTGAGGTGTAAGGGGAAGGGTTTGGAGGGGGGACAGAGAGGAATGTGGGGGGTATTGGGGGCGGACCGGTGGGTGGTGGGGGTTATTTTCTCCACTGTCACATCCCCGATTACATGCTGTCCTAGCATCAACATTGCCAGTAAGAACGCTCATCTGAACACCCAAGAGGGGGGGGGAATAGATTTTGAACTCCTGCACACTAACGGCTGGACCGATTTTTACCAAAATTTCAGAGTGTGTTGCGGGGACTGGCTGAGGTGTAAGGGGAAGGGTTTGGAGGGTGGACAGAGAGGAATAGTGGGGGGTATTGGGGGCGGACGGGGAGGGGTGTTAGGGGTTATTTTCTCCACTGTCACATCCCCGATTACATGCTGTCCTAGCATCAACTTGCTAGAAGAGAACGCTCATCCAACACCAAGAGGCGGGGAATAGAATTTTATACCCTGCACACTAACGGCTGACCGATTTTTACCAAATTTCAGGGTGTGTGCGGGGACTGGCTGAGGTGTAAGGGGAAGGTTTGGAGGGTGGACAGAGAGGAATAGTGGGGGGTATTGGGGCGGACCGGGTGGGGTGGTGGGGGTTATTTTCTCCACTGTCACATCCCCGATTACATGCTGTCCTAGCATCAACATGCCAGTAGAGACGCTCATCTGAACACCCAAGAGGGGGGGGAATAGAATTTTGAACTCCGCACACTAACGGCTGGACCGATTTTTACCAAAATTTCAGATGTGTGCGGGACTGGCTGAGGTGTAAGGGGAGGGGTTTGGAGGTGGACAGAGAGGAATAGTGGGGGATATTGGGGCGGACGGGGAGGGGTGTGGGGTTATTTTCTCCACTGTCACATCCCCATTACATGCTTCCTAGCATCAACATTGCCAGAAGAGAACGCTCATCCGAACCCCCAAGAGCATCCTTACAATTAAAAGCGAAACATAACAGATTTTTCTGTTGTTGTAATTAAATTACAGCAATCTTGATACATTATTGCTTTCTTCTAAAAAGGTTATTTCAATACATCTCCGCTGCGAAGCGCGGGTATTTTGCTAGTTCCCATAAAAGCCAGCAAGTTAGTTTGACAAGATCTATTCCTCCTAAATCCATGCGGTACTACTAATGTTGGTACTCTAGATCATGTTCCCTTAATAAACTTTCCAGTATCTTCCCTACCACTTCAGGCCTGTATTACCCGGCTGTGAACGACTACCCTTTTTGAATATTGGAATAACATCAGCCTTTTTACAATCCAGAGGCACACCACCGGACATGAGGAATCTGCAAAAATAAGAAACAATGGCCTAGATAACTGAACGTAGCTTCCTAAGTACCCGAGGATGTATTTTATCCGGTCCAGGAGATTTATTAATATTAACCTTATTTAGTTCTTTCTGTACCATATCCTCGGTTAACCAAAGTGCACTTAATTCTTTATACCATTATTGCTACTATACTCTATGATAGCTGTACTTGGATCTTCTATAGTGTATACAGAGGGGAAAAAAGTATTCAAGACATTTGCTTTATCGCCATCCTCCGTAACTAACTTATCCCCATTAATTAATGGTCCACATTCTCATTCCTCATCTTACTATTAATATACTTAAAAATTTTTTTTAGGCTTAGTGATGCTTTGTTAAGCTATCCTAACTTCATTATTAATTTTAGCTAGTTTGATTGCTTTCTTACAAAACTTGTTACAGTTTTTAATATCCTGTAGGCCCTTGCCGTTCCCTCTGACTTAAAGGTTTAAAAGCTTTTTCCTCCTTTCCATTTGCCTCTTTACACCAGAATTCAGCCACATGGGTGCGGATTTATTTTTTTTACATTTATTTCCCATGGGTATAAATTTAGATGTGAACTGGCTTAAAATCCCCTTGAACACAGTCCACTTCTGTTCAGTACCTTTACCTAATAAACATTATCCCAGTTGACATTCTTACGACGAGCTGCTTTTAACCTGGAAATATTTGCCTTCCGGAAATTAAAAGTCTTTGTTAACCCAGCGCACTTTTCCTTTCGATAACAAAGTCCAACCCACTATTTCATGGTCACTATTCCCTAAGCCTCCAGTTACCTTATATCTATAATGCGCTCCACGATGTTAGATATTACCAGATCCAACAGAGCTCTTTTCTAGTAGGAACCTCAACCACCTGTGAGAGAAAATTATCCTGCAGCAAATTCAGGAACGCATCGCCTTTTTCTGTGATGGCAGTTCCACTACACCAATTATGTCAGGGTAATTAAAGTCCCCCATAATGAGCACACTGCCCAAAATTGCAGCTCTTGCTAGAATTTGGCAGCTTATAGCAGACACCAACAATGACATTACCCCCTTCCTGTTGCTTATTCCCCATATTGCCCCCACTTTAACATCCATATCGCCAGTTATCACTTAAAGTTTAATTTGGCTTCAATTCTTTTTAACATAAAACACATACCCTCCCCATTTCCTATTTTCTATCCTGCCTAAACAAGGCATTCCTTCTAATTTACAGCCCAGTCGTGAGAACTGTTCAACCACGTTTTCTGCTATGCCTATTACATCATACTTTTCATTCTACGCCATAATTTTCAATTCACCCATTTTGTCAGCCAGCTTCTCGCATTCGCAAACAACATTTTAGATTATGATCCTGCCCAGTTCTCAATAAACCCAAACCCTTCTCCTAAACACCCTCTTAGCCACGCATTATGCTCCTAAGCTCCCACTGTCTCCCTGGCTTAGTACGTGGCTGCGGTGGTATTTCTGAAAACACTACCCTGGAGTCCTTGCTTTTAACTTGCCCCTAGCTCTCGGAAATCATGTTTAAGGACTTCACCTCCTCCTCTAACATTGCCATTGTCACCAATTGCCGCTGTATTGGAAAAAGCCAATGTAATACCAATTTTCAAAAAAGGTAGTTGTTCACAGCCTGGTAACTATAGAACTGTAACCTAACATCAGTGGTAGGGAAGGTGAATAGAACTTTGTTACGGGATCATATGCTTGACTCCAGCTCATCTATTAGTAGTATCAGCATGGATTTATGAGAAATAGATCATGCCAGACAAATTTAATTGGTTTCTATGAAGAAGTGAGAAGAATTTGGATTCAGCAGTGGATGTGGTATACTTGGATTTTGCGAAAGCTTTTGATACTGTGCCACATAGGCGACTAATGTATAAACTGAGGACTGTTGGCCTTGAAGAAACATTTGTGCATGGATAAGAATTGGTTATTGGATCGCAAGCAGAGAGTGGTGGTAAATGGAGCTCATCTATGTGGGCTAAAGTTTATGTGGGGCGGCTTCTGTTTAATCTGTTTATAAATGACTTAGAAGGGGGCATTGAGAGCAAGATCTCTGTGTTTGCTGATGACACTAAACTATGCAGAGCTTTGGAAACTTAAAATGATGTGCAAGTGTTGCAAGCAGACCTAGATAGATTATCAAAATGTGCAGCAGTATGGCAGATGAGTTTCGATGTTGATAAATGTAAGGTGAGGCATTTGGGTATTAATAATCTCTGTGCCACTACACCATAAATAACACTGTAGTGAAAAAGATTTGGGGGTTCTGGTAGATAACAGACTTAGCTATAGCAAACAATGCCAGGTACAACCACTAGAGCTAGCAAGATATTGTCTTGTATATAAGGGAATAGATTCAAAAGAGAAAGATATTATTCTCCCTCATTTGGAATATGCGGTGCAGTTTTGAATCCCATATACAAAAGGGACATCTGGAAATGGAAGCAGTTCGAAAAAGCAACTAAATTAATAGAGAAGGGCTTGAATATGCAGGCAGATTAGACAAGTTAGGGCTGTTTACATTGGGAAGCGACGTTTTTGTGTGGGGATATGATCACTTTATATAAATATATTAATGGGCCATAACATAAACTCTCTGGTGCTTTGTTCACTAATAGTTCATATCAGAGGACTCGTGGACATCCTGTAAGATTGGAAAAAAGAAGTTTCATCTTCAGGTTAGGAAAGGCATGTAGGGTCTTGGCGGCAGATTACCCTATCTACCTTCCTTATAATGGAGTCCCCTATCACCTGCCTTGCATTCCTGATCCTTAGTTCATCCTCCCTGTATCAGAGATGGCAGTCCCCTGGGTACTCAAGGGACTATCCCCCTCCATACATGCTAATTCCGAGGTGTCCTCCTCCACTTCATTCCTAAGGTGTCAAATCTGTTGGGATGGGCAATCTACCCTTCCGTCCTTCACTTCCCCTATTAACCCTAACAAACTACCTACCTCCCCCCTCAACCTTCCCTGTCCCACTTCCACTTGGATTGCTTTGAACGTGCGTTGAATTGGATCGCTATGCTCAGGCGTTGAACTGGTTTGCTATGATCGTGCGTTGAATTGGATCGCTATGCTCATGCGTTGAACTGGTTTGCTATGATCGTGTGTTGAATTGGATCGCTATGCTCGTGCGTTGAACTGGTTTGCTATGATCGTGCGTTGAATTGGATTGCTATGCTCGTGCATTAATTCAATCATTATGAACGTGCATTGAATTGGATCGCTATGCTCGTGCGTTGATATGGATCGCTATGCTCGTGCGTTAAATTGGATCACTATGATTTCCTTTGAAACTACAACTCCCAGCATGTCTTGGTGAGAGTTGTAGTCTGGAGTGCAGTTCATTATATCTAAAGTTTAATGAGTTGGATCTCTATGATTGTGCATTCTATTGGATCGCTTGATAGTGCATTCAATTGGATCGCTTTGATTGTGCATTCAATTGGATCGCTGTGACCGTGCATTCAATTGGATCGCTATGATGGGCATTCAATTGGATCGCTATGATTGTGCTTTCAATTGGATTGCTTTGATAGTGCATTCAATTGGATCGCTATGACAGTGCAATTGGATCACTATGATCGTGCATTCAATTGGATCTCTATGATCATGCATTCAATTGGATCTTTATGATCATGCATTCAATTGATCTCTATGATCGTGCATTCAATTGGATCGCTATGACCGTGCATTTAATTGGATCGCTTTGACAGTGCATTGGATCACTATGATCGTGCATTCAATTGGATCTCTATGATCATGCATTCAATTGGATCTCTATGATCGTGCATTCAATTGGATCGCTATGACCGTGCATTTAATTGGATCGCTATGACAGTGCAATTGGATTGCTATGATCGTGCATTCAATTAGATCGCTATGATCGTGCATTCAATTAGATCGCTATGATCATGCATTCAATTGGATTTTGCAATGATAGTGCATTTGGATCGCTATGATAGTGAATTTAATTGGATCGCTATAATAGTGAATTTAATTGGATCGCTATGATAGTGCATTGAATCGTATCACTATGATATTGCATTGAATTGGATCGCTATGATAGTGTATTGAATTGGATTTCTATATTTGCATTGAATTGGATTACTATGATATTGCATTGAATCGGATCGCTATGATGTGTATTAAATTGGATCTCTATGATATTGCGTTGAATTGGATCGCTATGATAATGCATTAATTGGATCGCTATGATAGTGCATTGAATTGGATCGCTATTATAGTGCATTGAATGGATTGCTATGATAGTGTATTGAATTGGATCGCTATGATAGTGCATTGAATTGGATCGCTATATAGTGCATTGAATTGGATCGCTATGATAGTGTATTGAATTGGATCGCTATGATAGTGCATTGAATTGGATCGCTATGATAGTGCATTGAATTGGATCGCTATGATAGTGCATTGAATTGGATCGCTATGATAGTGCTTGAATTGAATCGCTATGATAGTGCATTGAATTGGATCGCTATGATAGTGCATTGAATTGGATCGCTATGATAGTCATTGAATTGGATCGCTATGATAGTGCATTGAATTGGATCGCTATGATAGTGTATTGAATTGGATCGCTATTATAGTGCATTGAATTGGATTGCTATGATAGTGCATTGAATTGGATCGCTATGATAGTGTATTCTTTGGATCGCTATGATAGTGCTAATTGGATCGCTATGATAGTGTATTGCCATAGCAGTGTATTGAATTTGATTGTATGTAAAGTGTAATTTCATGGCAGTGTATTGAATTGGATATTGTTTTGTTTATATATTGAATGAATTCTGCTGTACTATTTCTGTACACTGTCTGTGTATAAAGATCCAGTGCTGGATCATTTTGTATTTACTTTGGTATCTCTATATAGAACTTTAATTATGTTTAGTATAGTATTTGAGGTTGATAAATACCCACACTTCCTAACTGTTGATCCAGAAGAAGGTAAAAAAAACCTCACCAGAATTATGAAGGGGAAAAATTCCTTCCTGCATCCAAAGTGTAAATCGGAAATATCCCTGGATCAACTCAACTCTACTTTATGTATCAATACCAGTAACCTGCAACATTCCTTGTTTTCAGAAACTCATCCAGCTTTCTTTTGAAACTATCTAATGAACCTGCCATCACAACGTCCAATGGAAGACCGTTCCATAGCTTTACAGTTTTTACAGTGAAAAACCTCTTCCGAACTGAAACCTAAACTTCTTTTCTTAAAGTCATTAGGGATGTCTGAGTATCCTCTGACAGGCTCTTTGGTGAACAATACCCCAGATAGTTTATCGTATGGCCGTTAATGTATTTATACAAAGTATCAAGCGCCTTTTCTCTAGTGTACTAATTGTAACATCCAATTTGTCTTCATATTCAGTGATACTTTTTGATGGCCATTTGAGTCGAAAAGGATTTTTGCTGGTTTTGTTTTCCCTTCCTCTGGATCAAGTGTTAGGTAGGGTTAAAAAGGAGAGTGAAAAGGTTGGAATTGATGGACGTATATCTTTTTTTCAACCTCAATTACTATGTTACTATTCAAGCTCCCCCATTCCCTTTATTATTTAGTTGCCCTTCTTTTTGTATACAGGATTCCAGAATTGCACTGCATATTCCAAATGAGGCCTTAAAATTCTCCTTTGAATCCATACCTCTCTTTATACATGACAATGCTGGCTCCAGCTGTTGCTGCCTGCCGACTGCATGCTACATTTAAGTTTGTTATTCACCAAAACTCCAAGATCCTTTTCCAAAATGTATTCACTTAAAGGGTATGTCCACCCAAAAATAAACTTTTTATATGTTCTTTATATAATAGCACCAACCTCAAACGCCATTTTCGCTTTTCTAAAATCTTTTGCTTTGCCCGATATTTAATGAGATATATATCAGGCTGCACTTCCGCTCCACTTCCTCTTTAGGTGACCCCGAGGTGCAGCTTAGAAAAAAAAAAAAAAAATTTCTTCTTTGCTGGACAGAAGCCAATCAGGACCCAGCATTCACAGAGAGAGAGGTGTGTGTGTCTGTGTGTGTTCTCTCTCTCTCGAAGCCGGCTGGCTACAGCATGTTGATCCTGGATTTCTTCAGTACACATAACTTTACAGCTGCGATTGGTTGAGAGGGAAAAGGGGCGGGATCCAGGGGTCAGTCATTACTGTGCAATTTCCTCGTTCTCACTGCTGGATGTTAACAGACATGCTCAAGACATGAAAAGAACAGTGACAAGGTAATGTAACCTGTCCTGTTCATCGCTGTATTGGTCCATGCTGCAGGATTAAGCCAGCTACAAATGTCTGTAACTTTTGAACCACTGGACCGATTTACACGCTGTAAAGTTTGTTTTGGAGCATTTATTTGGGCCAAATAAATATAGAAAGTTAGTTTTGGGGGTGGACATGCCCTTATACACAGAGCCATTTATAGAAAAAGCAGCACAAGGATTTTTAAGTCTAAAATGCATCACTTAAATTTATCCAGCATGAATCTCATCTGCCACTTAGCAGCCCAATGTAACAATCTTCTAAATCCACCTGCAACGATTGCGCATCCTCTGAAGTTCATATTGGTCATTGCCATTTGCCCCCAATGTGAACCAAGACCTCTGTGTCACACCCAGCCCCACCCTGATCCACCACATGCCTAACCTCTAGCACCAGATAGGCAACACACAGTTCGGTATGTAGGGTCTTGACGGCAGATAACCCTATCCACCTTTCAAATAATGGAGTCCTCTTCCACAACCACCTGCCTAGCCTTCCTGATCCTAATTTCTTCCTCCCTTGCATTTGAGATGGCAGTCCCCTGGGTATCAAGGGACTAGCGCCTCCATACACACCAATTCTGTGCTGTCCTCCACTTTATCACCTAAGCGCGCAAATCTGTTGGGATGGCCAAGCTGGGAAGAAGCAACCCTGCCTTCCATCCCTCACTTCCCCTAGTAACCCTCACAAAATGAACTCTCCCCTCAACCTTCCCCATCCCACTTTCACACCCTCTCTATACTGGCCCCAGCCAGTGCCTGCTTTCTCCTAGTTTTGCAAATCCCTGCAATGCTGCAGGCTGCCCCCTTAGACTCTCCACCTCAGCTTCCAAACCAGCAACCCACTGACACAGGCATAGGTCCCCTGGAATGTCTGCTCCAGGTTCCTATACATGTGGCAGGAATCACACTGCATGGTAGCAAACAAACTCTCTCTAATAACACAACACCAGCACATACCAACCTTGTTAATTGCCCTTCTTGTTTCAATGTCTTCCTTTTTCTATGTCCTTAATACACAGTCCTTCATAACAAGGAAGTTTGTTTTCATTCACGAACTTCCTTTTGTCAGGTACATGTTACATTAAAAAAATAAATAAATTAACAGCTCGTGATTATTGAATTTAGTGACACTCTAGGCAAAGCAGCACGGAATGGTTATATAAATTCACAAAGAAAAGATATCCTGTTGCCAGGGCCGCCTCTCTAATGAGGCAAGGTGAAGCACATTACAGAGCAGCACCTTTAGGGAGGAGGCACAGTTTTGGGAAGATGTGACTTCATTGCACAACAGAATGTAGCTATGGCTCCTCCCCCTCCCTCTGACTGGCAATTCATTTGAAACAAAATGTTTATCAGCCCTGCAGATCAAAATTCAATGTTGGGCATCATTTACCAGTCACTGTGGGCATCTAATGCCAGTTATTGTAGGCATTATTTCAGTTTTGTGTATAAAGTCCTCCCACTCCTGACACTTCCAGACCCCACTTCCAAGCTAGCATCACCCAGTTTCAAATATAATACCACACCTCTTCTGGGGGGGCAGCATTTTTTTCAGGTGCCAGAACGTCTAGAGATGGCACTGCCTGTTGCCAATAAGGCGATGCCTTCCTGGTACTTTCAAAATAAAAGTGTTTAGTATAGAGCAACCAAACTCAGACAACCCCACAGGTATGCTATAAACAAACGTGCATTTATTGTGCACACCACGACATGTTTTGGACAGTCTAGATAGTGATGGTGACCATAGACGCTATGATCACAGTTGTATGACCGATTGTCTGTTGAAAAATGTTTTCAACCTGCTCGATAGGAAAAAAATCGGACAATCAGCACAATCACCATATATGGGCCAACACCGTGTGAGTGCGATCGCTGCAAATATGGGCACCTTTTTTTGTAGAGATATAATGCAAAATTTCCCTGTTCGCACCTATGGTAAAATCAACAAACTTTGTTTAATCCTATATATATCGGTTTAAAATGACATGATTGTCAAAATAAATAAAGGAATATTGTAAAGGAAACACACAAGTAAAGTCTAAATGTCATAGCCATAGCCTATTCATTGAATATATAATAAATGTAATGTATTTGGAAAAAAAGGATCCTGTTTCTATTTTAACAAAAGTTAACGAAACAAACTGCAAATATTGACCAATTGCTTCAACAATGATCTTATAGAAATTTCCCAGCATGCCTGCTACAACTAAGAACTGGATTTTGCTAAAGTAAAGTGAGGCCGATACGACAACGAAATTTTCCGTCTTTCCCGATCGACCGTAATGGCGACTACGGTCATTCGTCGCACTACAGTCGACGGAAAAGCCCTACACTTGAACAATAATGGGTAAATCCGTGTAAATCCCAGTGGTGGAACAATGGGATTTAGCCATTATCATTCATAGTATGGCACCTTTACACAACAAGTACAATACAGTTTAATGTAACTCCACAGGATAAAACTTGGAGGGAATTGTTCCCTGTACTGTTTTTGGCTGTTTCCCTGCTCTTAGTCCTTGAGTTTCTTTATCTTGTTCTGTCTCACTGTAGTATTCTTCATGTCTTTACTGATGTTCCTTCTTTGTCTTAATCTGTTCTAGATTCCCGTTTTGACCTATATGCATTAAACAGCAGCAACAGGTAACGTGTAAATCTGGTGCTGCCTCGGCTCTACATCACCAGTAAGAAAAATTTGATCCTTTTCCAGAAGGACAGGTCTTTGAATAGAAATCCTTTTCTTTCCTTTCTTTTATAATTTCGTTCTCGCCACCAGTTGATGTCGGTCCCATATTGCAATCAGTAGACATTGTCTTAGAATGCATTTTAAAAGCATTCTAGAGTTTGCTGCTATTTCCTCACCAGAGATGCTGGGATGTATAATGCTGCAAAACTCTTCTTTTCACTGACATCAAATGACAAAATAATCTTTTGTGTGTGGACTTAGCTGTATGATCTGTGACATCACACACATGGTCATTTTACAAGGCAGCTGATGATGCCTGTCCACAGGTACAATGTTGTATGCTTGTATGTCCAGAAAAACTTCCAAACGCTGGGACGATTCTCCCAGAGACTTGGTATACTTATGTATAAGGGTCTGGAAAATAAGGATAGGCTACTTTACAACTTTTCAAAATATCCCGTACCCCTTTTTTTTTTTACCTGTATGTAAGTTTTTATTTTGGGGCCGGACTTGCCCTTTAAGTTAATTAACTTGTGTTCTGCCATCTGGTGATGAATCGAGTAATCACCTAAGTTAATTGCAAACCTTGCAAATATCAGAAATTGTTCAGGACAGTACAATGCTTTACTTCATTTTGTTCTGTTGTTGCTAATTAGAGTGCAGAGCTCCCGCCCCTTCCCTGAACTTATAGCTCTTCTGTGCTGTGATCCTCCATAGCAGAGCAGGAGGATTAACTTTAAGTTATACTGAACCCATTTCGTCTTGTGGAGTCAATGGGGACATTGTTACCCTCTGTCTCACTGCTGTATACAGGACTGACAAACTCCATGTATGGGGCTGCTGGTGCCAGAACCTATATGGCAGTGATGGAGAACCTTGTAATAAGGCCAGGCATTTTTAATGGGAGGTGCAGTGACGAGAATATATGTCACTGAGTGACTTCCTGTATTCCATTTTCCGTATCCCTCCTCCCCATCTCTCCTCTCCCTGTATTAGTCATTTATATAGGAAGCCCTGTTTGATGTTCGGTCCTTTCTATTTTCAATAGGAACTGTAATTAACTATTTATACACTAAACAGGAATTCCTATGTAAATGACTAAAACAAAGAGGGGGAGAGACAGTGGAAGGGTAGGGGGAGAGTGTACTGTTTTTTTTTGTTTTTTTGGCTGGCCTTATGTGGAGACTGCTCCAGAATGGCAGTCTTTACAAAAACCAGGCACACCGGGTACTCGGCTAGTGTGTTTCTACCAGGAGTCGGTAGATATATAGGCAGAACACAAAGAAGGCATTTCTTACAATTACATTTATTGGGACATTTCTGCATCATATTCCCTGGCTCCTTAAAAACTCACATTGGCTCCTAGAATAATATGATCGGCTACTAATTAAGAGCTATTTGCCAACCCATGCTTTCTGATGTGTCAGATTAACTTATTTCTATGTTGAATGGTCACATTCTCTAGGCTGTTATTCCCCTTCCAAGCTATATTTAGTACTGTGAAGGGAACGTGGAATACTTTTTTGTGAAAAATGTGTGGCTCATTTATATATGAGTACATTTAGTGGCACTTGTAACATAATACATCCTGCTCACCCTAGCTCCTCCCTACAGCTTCCAACCACTACATTGCACTGCCCACCTCCCTTCATTGCTCACCCCCTCCATCTTTACCCCTACCACTGCCTGTCAAGCCCCCTTCATTGGCTACTCCCTCTACTTACCCCTAACAAGCTTCACCACCATAACAGAACAGGGACTTTTATCTCTCCTATCCAAGACACGTCTCACCACCTGCTCCTCCCCCATCCTCTCTACCTCATTCCCCACCCTTTCTTCATGCCATGGCCTCCTTAGGTAGCCAGACACTACACTTTTTTGGCTATCTTCCTATCTCTCTGGTAGGACCTTTAGTGTTTTACACTCCCTGTGGGGGTACCGCAAGGCTTATTTCTTGATCCTTTTCTTTCTCCCTCTACACTATGGCTTTGGACAACTCATTAGCTCATTTGGATTTCAGTATCACCTGTATGAGGATGATACACAAATTTGCATCGCTGCCCCAGATCTCCCTGGTCCCCACTGCCTTAGTGCTATCTCTGCCTTCATGTCCACCCACTTTCTCAAACTAAACATGGACAAAACTGAAGTAAGGGGGGTTGAAAGGCAAGATGACGGCAGATGGAAATGTTGCGGTCCAGGGTTGGGAGCAATATCCCCAGCAGCAAGAAGGAGAAAAAATAACAGGAGTGTAGGTGGCTAAGGATTATATAAACAGTCAGGTAGTGCAGCAGTATTCTCCCCAGAACCAGCCAGGGAATTTTCCAAACTTTTAAGGTTTGACATGCCCTTTAACTCATGCAGTATAACTACATTGAAACAATACAGGCTTCTTCATATTCTAATGGGAATTCTGATCAGCCTTGCATCATGCTCTTGTATATGATATTCCCTCATATCCGGATGTGTGCCTCTGGATTGGAAAAATGCTGATGTTATTCCAATATTCAAAAGGGGTAGTCGTTCACAGCCGTGTAATTACAGGCCTGTAAGTTTAACTTAAGTGGTGGGGAAGATACTGGAAAGTTTAATAAGGGAACTGTTCTAGAGTATGTTTCAGGACTAACAATATAAGTAGTAACCAGCATGGATTTAAGAGGATAGGATCTTGTCAAACTAACTGTTTGGCTTTTATGAGGAAGTAAGTAGAAATTTAGACTCTGGCATAGCATTGATGTAGTATACTTGGTTTTTGCAAAGGCTTTTGATACAGTCCCCCCCATAGGCGACTAATGTATAAGCTAAGGTCTGTTGGTCTGGGGAGGCACATTTGTACATGGATAGAAAATTGGTTATAATAGGAGGCAGACAGTAGTTGTTAATGGGGCTTCTGTGTTGGGGATGCTTCAATTTAATCTATTTATTAATGATTTTGGAAGTGGGTATTGTTAGCAAGATTTCGTGTTTGCTGATGACACAAAACTTTGGTGACCATTAAAAACTTCGGAGGATGTGCAATCGCTGCAAGGGGATCTAGATAGATTGTCACATTGGGCTGCTAAGTTTAGGGGTTATTTTCTCCACTGTCACATCCCCGATTACATGCTGTCCTAGCATCAACATTGCCAGTAGAGAACGCTCATCTGAACACCCAAGAGGGGGGGGGAATAGAATTTTGAACTCCTGCACACTAACGGCTGGACCGATTTTTACCAAAATTTCAGAGTGTGTGCGGGGACTGGCTGAGGTGTAAGGGGAAGGGTTTGGAGGGTGGACAGAGAGGAATAGTGGGGGATATTGGGGGCGGACGGGGAGGGGTGTTGGGGGTTATTTTCTCCACTGTCACATCCCCGATTACATGCTGTCCTAGCATCAACATTGCCAGAAGAGAACGCTCATCCGAACCCCCAAGAGCATCCATTACAATTAAAAGCGAAACATAACAGATTTTTCTGTTGTTGTAATTATAATTACAGCAATCTTGATACATTATTGCTTTCTTACTAAAAAGGTTATTTCAATACATCTCCGCTGCGAAGCGCGGGTATTTTGCTAGTTCCTCATAAAAGCCAAGCAAGTTAGTTTGACAAGATCTATTCCTCCTAAATCCATGCTGGTTACTACTTATAATGTTGGTACTCTAGATCATGTTCCCTTAATAAACTTTCCAGTATCTTCCCTACCACTTACAGGCCTGTAATTACCCGGCTGTGAACGACTACCCTTTTTGAATATTGGAATAACATCAGCCTTTTTACAATCCAGAGGCACACCACCGGACATGAGGGAATCTGCAAAAATAAGAAACAATGGCCTAGATAAAACTGAACGTAGCTTCCTAAGTACCCGAGGATGTATTTTATCCGGTCCAGGAGATTTATTAATATTAACCTTATTTAGTTCTTTCTGTACCATATCCTCGGTTAACCAAAGTGCACTTAATTCTTTTATACCATTATTGCTACTATACTCTATGATAGCTGTACTTGGATCTTCTATAGTGTATACAGAGGGGAAAAAAGTATTCAAGACATTTGCTTTATCGCCATCCTCCGTAACTAACTTATCCCCATTAATTAATGGTGCCACATTCTCATTCCTCATCTTACTATTAATATACTTAAAAATTTTTTTAGGCTTAGTGATGCTTTGTTAAGCTATCCTAACTTCATTATTAATTTTAGCTAGTTTGATTGCTTTCTTACAAAACTTGTTACAGTTTTTATAATCCCTGTAGGCCCTTGCCGTTCCCTCTGACTTAAAGGTTTTAAAAGCCTTTTTCCTCCTTTCCATTTGCCTCTTTACACCAGAATTCAGCCACATGGGTGCGGATTTATTTTTTTTACATTTATTTCCCATGGGTATAAATTTAGATGTGAACTGGCTTAAAATCCCCTTGAACACAGTCCACTTCTGTTCAGTACCTTTACCTGATAATACATTATCCCAGTTGACATTCTTACGAGCTGCTTTTAACCTGGAAATATTTGCCTTCCGGAAATTAAAAGTCTTTGTTAACCCAGCGCACTTTTCCTTTCGATAACAAAGTCCAAACGCCACTATTTCATGGTCACTATTCCCTAAGCCTCCAGTTACCTTTATATCTATAATGCGCTCCACGATGTTAGATATTACCAGATCCAACAGAGCTCCTTTTCTAGTAGGAACCTCAACCACCTGTGAGAGAAAATTATCCTGCAGCAAATTCAGGAACGCATCGCCTTTTTCTGTGATGGCAGTTCCACTACACCAATTAATGTCAGGGTAATTAAAGTCCCCCATAATGAGCACACTGCCCAAAATTGCAGCTCTTGCTAGAATTTGGCAGCTTATAGCAGACACCAACAATGACATTACCCCCTTTCCTGTTGCTTAATTCCACCCATATTGCCCCCACTTTAACATCCATATCGCCAGTTATCACTTAAAGTTATAAATTTGGCTTCAATTCTTTTTTAACATAAACACATACTCCTCCCCATTTCCTATTTTCTCTATCCTGCCTAAACAAGGCATATCCTTCTTAATTTACAGCCCAGTCGTGAGAACTGTTCAACCACGTTTCTGCTATGCCTATTACATCATACTTTTCATTCTACGCCATAATTTTCAATTCACCCATTTTGTCAGCCAGGCTTCTCGCATTCGCAAACATACATTTTAGATTATGATCCTGCCCAGTTCTCAATAAACCCAAACCCTTCTTCCTTACACCACCCTCTTAGCCACGCATTAATGCTCCTAAGCTCCCACTGTCTCCCTGGCTTAGTACGTGGCTGCGGTGGTATTTCTGAAAACACTACCCTGGAGGTCCTTGCTTTTAACTTGGCCCCTAGCTCTCGGAAATCATGTTTAAGGACTTCACCTCCTCCTCTAACATTGCCATTGTCACCAATTGCCGCTGTATTGGAAAAAAGCCAATGTAATACCAATTTTCAAAAAAGGTAGTTGTTCACAGCCTGGTAACTATAGAACTGTAAGCCTAACATCAGTGGTAGGGAAGGTGATAGAAACTTTGTTACGGGATCATATGCTTGACTCCAGAGCTCATCTTATTAGTAGTAATCAGCATGGATTTATGAGAAATAGATCATGCCAGACAAATTTAATTGGTTTCTATGAAGAAGTGAGTAAGAATTTGGATTCAGCAGTGGATGTGGTATACTTGGATTTTGCGAAAGCTTTTGATACTGTGCCACATAGGCGACTAATGTATAAACTGAGGACTGTTGGCCTTGAAGAAAACATTTGTGCATGGATAGAGAATTGGTTATTGGATCGCAAGCAGAGAGTGGTGGTAAATGGAGCTACATCTATGTGGGCTAAAGTTATATGTGGGGCGGCTTCTGTTTAATCTGTTTATAAATGACTTAGAAGGGGGCATTGAGAGCAAGATCTCTGTGTTTGCTGATGACACTAAACTATGCAGAGCTTTGGAAACTTAAAATGATGTGCAAGTGTTGCAAGCAGACCTAGATAGATTATCAAAATGTGCAGCAGTATGGCAGATGAGTTTCGATGTTGATAAATGTAAGGTGAGGCATTTGGGATTTAATAATCTCTGTGCCACATACACCATAAATAACACTGTAGTGGAAAAAGATTTGGGGGTTCTGGTAGATAACAGACTTAGCTATAGCAAACAATGCCAGGTAACAACCACTAGAGCTAGCAAGATATTGTCTTGTATATAGAGGGGAATAGATTCAAAAGAGAAAGATATTATTCTCCCTCATTTGGAATATGCGGTGCAGTTTTGGAATCCCATATACAAAAGGGACATCTTGGAAATGGAAGCAGTTCAGAAAAGAGCAACTAAATTAATAAGGGGAATGAAGGGGCTTGAATATGCAGGCAGATTAGACAAGTTAGGGCTGTTTACATTGGAGAAGCGACGTTTTTGTGTGGGGATATGATCACTTTATATAAATATATTAATGGGCCATACAATAAACTCTCTGGTGCATTGTTCACTAATAGGTCATATCAGAGGACTCGTGGACATCCTGTAAGATTGGAAGAAAAGAAGTTTCATCTTCAGGTTAGGAAAGGCATGTAGGGTCTTGGCGGCAGATTACCCTATCTACCTTCCTTATAATGGAGTCCCCTATCACCTGCCTTGCATTCCTGATCCTTAGTTCATCCTCCCTTGTATCAGAGATGGCAGTCCCCTGGGTACTCAAGGGACTATCCCCCTCCATACATGCTAATTCCGAGGTGTCCTCCTCCACTTCATTACCTAAGGTGTCAAATCTGTTGGGATGGGCAATCTACCCTTCCGTCCTTCACTTCCCCTAGTAACCCTAACAAAACTACCTCCCCCCCTCAACCTTCCCTGTCCCACTTCCACTTGGATTGCTTTGAACGTGCGTTGAATTGGATCGCTATGCTCATGCGTTGAACTGGTTTGCTATGATCGTGCGTTGAATTGGATCGCTATGCTCATGCGTTGAACTGGTTTGCTATGATCGTGTGTTGAATTGGATCGCTATGCTCGTGCGTTGAACTGGTTTGCTATGATCGTGCGTTGAATTGGATTGCTATGCTCGTGCATTAAATTCAATCATTATGAACGTGCATTGAATTGGATCGCTATGCTCGTGCGTTGATATGGATCGCTATGCTCGTGCGTTAAATTGGATCACTATGATTTCCTTTGAAAACTACAACTCCCAGCATGTCTTGGTGAGAGTTGTAGTCTGGAGTGCCAAGGTTCATTATATCTAAAGTGTAATGAGTTGGATCTCTATGATTGTGCATTCTATTGGATCGCTATGATAGTGCATTCAATTGGATCGCTTTGATTGTGCATTCAATTGGATCGCTGTGACCGTGCATTCAATTGGATCGCTATGATTGGGCATTCAATTGGATCGCTATGATTGTGCTTTCAATTGGATTGCTTTGATAGTGCATTCAATTGGATCGCTATGACAGTGCAATTGGATCACTATGATCGTGCATTCAATTGGATCTCTATGATCATGCATTCAATTGGATCTTTATGATCATGCATTCAATTGGATCTCTATGATCGTGCATTCAATTGGATCGCTATGACCGTGCATTTAATTGGATCGCTTTGACAGTGCAATTGGATCACTATGATCGTGCATTCAATTGGATCTCTATGATCATGCATTCAATTGGATCTCTATGATCGTGCATTCAATTGGATCGCTATGACCGTGCATTTAATTGGATCGCTATGACAGTGCAATTGGATTGCTATGATCGTGCATTCAATTAGATCGCTATGATCGTGCATTCAATTAGATCGCTATGATCATGCATTCAATTGGATTTTGCAATGATAGTGCATTTGGATCGCTATGATAGTGAATTTAATTGGATCGCTATAATAGTGAATTTAATTGGATCGCTATGATAGTGCATTGAATCGTATCACTATGATATTGCATTGAATTGGATCGCTATGATAGTGTATTGAATTGGATTTCTATGATATTGCATTGAATTGGATTACTATGATATTGCATTGAATCGGATCGCTATGATAGTGTATTAAATTGGATCTCTATGATATTGCGTTGAATTGGATCGCTATGATAATGCATTGAATTGGATCGCTATGATAGTGCATTGAATTGGATCGCTATTATAGTGCATTGAATTGGATTGCTATGATAGTGTATTGAATTGGATCGCTATGATAGTGCATTGCTTGGATCGCTATGATAGTGCATTGAATTGGATCGCTATGATAGTGTATTGAATTGGATCGCTATGATAGTGCATTGAATTGGATCGCTATGATAGTGCATTGAATTGGATCGCTATGATAGTGCATTGAATTGGATCGCTATGATAGTGCATTGAATTGGATCGCTATGATAGTGCATTGAATTGGATCGCTATGATAGTGTATTGAATTGGATCGCTATTATAGTGCATTGAATTGGATTGCTATGATAGTGCATTGAATTGGATCGCTATGATAGTGTATTCAATTGGATCGCTATGATAGTGCATTTAATTGGATCGCTATGATAGTGTATTGCCATAGCAGTGTATTGAATTTGATTGTTATGAAAGTGTAATTTCATGGCAGTGTATTGAATTGGATATTGTTATTGTTAGTATATTGAATGAATTCTGCTGTACTATTTCTGTACACTGTCTGTGTATAAAGATCCAAGTGCTGGATCATTTTGTATTTACTTTGGTATCTCTATATAGAACTTTAATTATGTTTAGTATAGTATTTGAGGTTGAATAAATACCCACACTTCCTAACTGTTGATCCAGAAGAAGGTAAAAAAAACCTCACCAGAATTATGAAGGGGGAAAAATTCCTTCCTGCATCCAAAGTGTAAATCGGAAATATCCCTGGATCAACTCAACTCTACTTTATGTATCAATACCAGTAACCTGCAACATTCCTTGTTTTCAGAAACTCATCCAGCTTTCTTTTGAAACTATCTAATGAACCTGCCATCACAACGTCCAATGGAAGACCGTTCCATAGCTTTACAGTTTTTACAGTGAAAAACCCTTTCCGAACTTGAAACCTAAACTTCTTTTCTTAAAGTCATTAGGGATGTCTGAGTATCCTCTGACAGGCTCTATTGGTGAACAATACCCCAGATAGTTTATCGTATGGCCGTTAATGTATTTATACAAAGTAATCAAGCGCCTTTTCTCTAGTGTACATAATTGTAACATCCAATTTGTCTTCATATTCAGTGATACTTTTTGATGGCCATTTGGAGTCGAAAAGGAATTTTTGCTGGGTTTGTTTTCCCCTTCCTCTGGATCAAGTGTTAGGTAGGGTTAAAAAGGAGAGTGAAAAGGTTGGAATTGATGGACGTATATCTTTTTTTCAACCTCAATTACTATGTTACTATTCAAGCTCCCCCATTCCCTTTATTATTTTAGTTGCCCTTCTTTTTGTATACAGGATTCCAGAATTGCACTGCATATTCCAAATGAGGCCTTAAGAAATTCTCCTTTGAATCCATACCTCTCTTTATACATGACAATGCTGGCTCCAGCTGTTGCTGCCTGGCACTGCATGCTACATTTAAGTTTGTTATTCACCAAAACTCCAAGATCCTTTTCCAAAATGTATTCACTTAAAGGGTATGTCCACCCAAAAATAAACTTTTTATATGTTCTTTATATAATAGCACCAACCTCAAACGCCATTTTCGCTTTTCTAAAATCTTTTGCTTTGCCCGATATTTAATGAGATATATATCAGGCTGCACTTCCGCTCCACTTCCTCTTTAGGTGACCCCGAGGTGCAGCTTAGAAAAAAAAAAAAAAAATTTCTTCTTTGCTGGACAGAAGCCAATCAGGACCCAGCATTCACAGAGAGAGAGGTGTGTGTGTCTGTGTGTGTGTCTCTCTCTCTCGAAGCCGGCTGGCTACAGCATGTTGATCCTGGATTTCTTCAGTACACATAACTTTACAGCTGCGATTGGTTGAGAGGGAAAAGAGGGCGGGATCCAGGGGTCAGATCATTACTGATGCAATTTCCTCTGTTCTCACTGCTGGATGTTAACAGACATGCTCAAGAACATGAAAAGAACAGTGACAAGGTAATGTAACCTGTCTCTGTTCATCGCTGTATTGGTCCATGCTGCAGGATTAAGCCAGCTACAAATGTCTGTAACTTTTGAACCACTGGACCGATTTACACGCTGTAAAGTTTGTTTTGGAGCATTTATTTGGGCCAAATAAATATAGAAAGTTAGTTTTGGGGGTGGACATGCCCTTTAACACAGAGCCATTTATAGAAAAAGCAGCACAAGGATTTTTAAGTCTAAAATGCATCACTTTAAATTTATCCAGCATGAATCTCATCTGCCACTTAGCAGCCCAATGTAACAATCTATCTAAATCCACCTGCAACGATTGCGCATCCTCTGAAGTTCATATTGGTCATTGCCATTTGCCACCAATGTGAACCAAGACCTCTGTGTCACACCCAGCCCCACCCTGATCCACCACATGCCTAACCCTAGCACCAGATAGGCAACACACAGTTCGGTATGTAGGGTCTTGACGGCAGATAACCCTATCCACCTTTCAAATAATGGAGTCCTCTTCCACAACCACCTGCCTAGCCTTCCTGATCCTAATTTCTTCCTCCCTTGCATTTGAGATGGCAGTCCCCTGGGTAATCAAGGGACTAGCGCGCTCCATACACACCAATTCTGTGCTGTCCTCCACTTTATCACCTAAGGCGGCAAATCTGTTGGGATGGCCAAGCTGGGAAGAAGCAACCCTGCCCTTCCATCCCTCACTTCCCCTAGTAACCCTCACAAAATGAACTCTCCCCTCAACCTTCCCCATCCCACTTTCACCCCTCTCTATACTGGCCCCAGCCAGTGCCTGCTTTCTCCTAGTTTTGCAAATCCCTGCAATGCTGCAGGCTGCCCCCTTAGACTCTCCACCTCAGCTTCCAAACCGGCAACCCACTGACACAGGCATAGGTCCCCTGGAATGTCTGCTCCAGGTTCCTATACATGTGGCAGGAATCACACTGCATGGTAGCAACAAAACTCTCTTCTAATACACAACACCAGCACATACCAACCTTGTTAAATTGCCCTTCTTGTTTCAATGTCTTCCTTTTTCTATGTCCTTAATACACAGTCCTTCATAACAAAGGAAGTTTGTTTTCATTCACAGGAAACTTCCTTTTGTCAGGTACATGTTACATTAAAAAAATAAATAAATTTAACAGCTCGTGATTATTGAATTTAGTGACACTCTATGCAGAAGCAGCACTGAATGGTTATATAAATTCAACAAAGAAAAGATATCCTGTTGCCAGGGCCGCCTCTCTAATGAGGCAAGGTGAAGCACATTACAGAGCAGCACCTTGTAGGGAGGCAGCAGTTTTGGGAAGATGTGACTTTCATTGCACAACAGAATGTAGCTATGGCTCCTCCCCCTCCCTTCTGACTGGCAATTCATTTGAAACAAAAATGTTTATCAGCCCTGCAGATCAAAATTCAATGTTGGGCATCATTTACCAGTCACTGTGGGCATCTAATGCCAGTTATTGTAGGCATTATTTATCAGTTTGTGTATAAAGTCCCTCCCACTCCTGACACTTCCAGACCCCACTTCCAAGCTAAGCATCACCCAGTTTCAAATATAATACCACACCTCTTCTGGGGGGGCAGCATTTTTTTCAGGTGCCAGAACGTCTAGAGATGGCACTGCCTGTTGCCAATAAGGCGATGCCTGTCCTGGTACTTTCAAAATAAAAGTGTGTAGTATAGAGCAACCAAAAACTCAGACAACCCCACAGGTATTGCTATAAACAAACGTGCATTTATTGTGCACACCACGACATGTTTCGGACAGTCTAGATAGTGATGGTGACCATAGACGCTATGATCACAGTTGTATGACCGGAATTGTCTGTTGAAAAATGTTTTCAACCTGCTCGATAGGAAAAAGAAATCGGACAATCAGCGGACAATCACCCATATATGGGCCAACGGACCGTGTGAGTGCGATCGCTGCAAATATGGGCACCTTTTTTTGTAGGAGATATAATGCAAAATTTCCCTGTTCGCACCTATGGTAAAATCAACAAACATTTGTTTAATCCTATATATATCGGTTTAAAATGACATGATTGTCAAAATAAATAAAGGAATATTGTGAAAGGAAACACACAAGTAAAGTCTAAATGTACATAGCCATAGCCTATTCATTGAATATATAATAAATGTAATGTATTTGGAAAAAAAGGATCCTGTTTCTATTTTACAAAAGTTAAACGAAACAAACCTGCAAATATTGACCAATTGCTTCAACAATGATCTTAATAGAAATTTCCCAGCATGCCTGCTACAACTAAGAACTGGATTTTGCTAAAGTAAAGTGAGCCGATAACGACCAACGGAAATTTTCCGTCTTTCCCGATCGACCGTAATGGCGACTACGGTCATTCGTCGGCACTACAGTCGGACGGGAAAAGCCCATACACTTGAACAATAATGGGTAAATCCGTGTAAATCCCAGTGGTGGAACAATGGGATTTAGCCATTATCATTCATATGTATGGCCACCTTTACACAACAAGTACAATACAGTTTAATGTAACTCCAGCAGGATATAACCTTGGGAGGGGAATTGTTCCCTGTACTGTTTTTGGTCTGTTCCCTGCTCTTTAGTCCTTGAGTTTCTTTCTATCATTGTTACTGTATACATGTCCCACCGATGTTTCCTTCTTTGCTTTGCTTTATCTGTTCTAGTTCCGTTTTGACCTATATTGCATTAAAACAGCAGCAACTAGGTAACTGTAAATCTGGTGCTGCCTCGGCTCTATCACCAGTAAAGAAAAATTTGATCCTTTTCCAGAAGGACATGGTCTTTGAATAGAAATCCTTTTCTTTCCTTTCTTTTATAATTTCGTTCTCGCCACCAGTTGATGTCGGTCCCATATTGCAATCAGTAGACATTGTCTTAGAATGCATTTTAAAAGCAATTCTAGAGTTTGCTGCTATTTTCCTCACCAGAGATGCTGGGATGTATAATGCTGCCAAACTCTTCTTTTCACTGACATCAAATGACAAAATAATCTTTTGTGCTGTGACTTAGCTGTATGATCTGTGACATCACACACATGGTCATTTTACAAGGCAGCTGATGATGCCTTGTCACAAGGTACAATGTATGTATGCTTGTATGTTCCAGAAAAACTTCCAAACGGCTGGGACGATTCTCCCAGAGACTTGGTATACTTATGTATAAGGGTCTGGAAAATAAGGATAGGCTACTTTACAACTTTTCAAAATATCCCGTACCCCTTTTTTTTTTTACCTGTATGTAAGTTTTTATTTTGGGGCCGGACTTGCCCTTTAAGTTAATTAACTTGTGTTCTGCCATCTGGTGATGAATCGAGTAATCACCTAAGTTAATTGCAAACCTTGCAAATATCAGAAATTGTTCAGGACAGTACAATGCTTTACTTCATTTTGTTCTGTTGTTGCTAATTAGAGTGCAGAGCTCCCGCCCCTTCCCTGAACTTATAGCTCTTCTGTGCTGTGATCCTCCATAGCAGAGCAGGAGGAAGTAACTTTAAGTTATACTGAACCCATTTCTGCTTGTGGAGTCAATGGGGACATTGTTACCCTCTGTCTCACTGCTGTATACAGGGACTGACAAACTTCATGTATGGGGCTGCTGGTGCCAGAACCTATATGGCAGTGATGGAGAACCTTGTAATAAGGCCAGGCATTTTTAATGGGGAGGTGCAGTGACGAGAATATATGTCACTGAGTGACTTCCTGTATTCCATTTTCCGTATCCCTCCTCCCCATCTCTCCTCTCCCTGTATTAGTCATTTATATAGGAAGCCCTGTTTGATGTTCGGTCCTTTCTATTTTCAATAGGAACTGTAATTAACTATTTATACACTAAACAGGAATTCCTATGTAAATGACTAAAACAAAGAGGGGGAGAGACAGTGGAAGGGTAGGGGGAGAGTGTACTGTTTTTTTTTGTTTTTTTGGCTGGCCTTATGTGGAGACTGCTCCAGGAATGGCAGTCTTTACAAAAACCAGGCAACACCGGGTACTCTGCTAGTGTGTTTCTACCAGGAGTCAGGTAGATATATAGGCAGAACACAAAGAAATGCATTTCTTACAATTACATTTATTGGGACATTTCTGCATCATATTCCCTGGCTACTTAAAAACTCACATTGGCTCCTAGAATAATATGATCGGCTACTAATGTTAAGAGCTATTTGCCAACCCATGCTTTCTGATGTGTGCAGATTAACTTATTTCTATGTTGAATGGTCACATTCTCTAGGCTGTTATTCCCCTTCCAAGCTATATTTAGTACTGTGAAGGGAACGTGGAATACTTTTTTGTGAAAAATGTGTGGCTCATTTATATATGAGTACATTTAGTGGCACTTGTAACATAATACATCCTGCTCACCCTAGCTCCTCCCTACAGCTTCCAACCACTACATTGCACTGCCCAACCTCCCTTCATTGCTCACCCCCTCCATCTTTACCCCTACCACTGCACTGTCAAGCCTCCCTTCATTGGCTACTCCCTCTACTTACCCCCTAACAAGCTTCACCACCATAACAGAACAGGGACTTTTATCTCTCCTATCCAAGACACGTCTCACCACCTGCCTCCTCGACCCCATCCTCTCTATCTCATTCCCCACCTCTTCTTCATGCCATGGCCTCCTTAGGTAGCCAGGACACTACACTTTTTTGGCTATCTTCCTATCTCTCTGGTAGGACCTTTAGTGTTTTACACTCCCTGTGGGGGTACCGCAAGGCTTAGTTCTTGATCCTTTTCTTTTCTCCATCTACACCTATGGCTTTGGACAACTCATTAGCTCATTTGGATTTCAGTATCACCTGTATGAGGATGATACACAAATTTGCATCGCTGCCCCAGATCTCCCTGGTCCCCAACTGCCTTAGTGCTATCTCTGCCTTCATGTCCACCCACTTTCTCAAACTAAACATGGACAAGACTGAAGTAAGGGGGGTTGAAAGGCAAGGATGACGGCAGATGGAAATGTTGCAGGGTCCAGGGTTGGGAGCAATATCCCCAGCAGCAAGAAGGAGAAAAATAAACAGGGAGTGTAGGTGGGCTAAGGATTTATATAACAAGTCAGGTAGTGGCAGCAGTATTCTCCCCAGAACCAGCCAGGGAATTTTCCAATACTTTTAAGGTTTGACATGCCCTTTAAACTCATGCAGTATAACTACATTGAAACAATACAGGCTTCTTCATATTCTAATGGGAATTCTGATCAGCCTTGCATCATGCTCATTGTATATGATATTCCCTCATATCCGGATGTGTGCCTCTGGATTGGAAAAATGCTGATGTTATTCCAATATTCAAAAGGGGTAGTCGTTCACAGCCGGGTAATTACAGGCCTGTAAGTTTAACTTAAGTGGTGGGGAAGATACTGGAAAGTTTAATAAGGGAACATGTTCTAGAGTATGTTTCAAGGACTAACAATATAAGTAGTAACCAGCATGGATTTAAGAGGAATAGATCTTGTCAAACTAACTTGTTTGGCTTTTATGAGGAAGTAAGTAGAAATTTAGACTCTGGCATAGCAGTTGATGTAGTATACTTGGATTTTGCAAAGGCTTTTGATACAGTCCCCCATAGGCGACTAATGTATAAGCTAAGGTCTGTTGGTCTGGGGAGGCACATTTGTACATGGATAGAAAATTGGTTAATAAATAGGATGCAGACAGTAGTTGTTAATGGGGCTTCTGTGTTGGGGATGCTTCAATTTAATCTATTTATTAATGATTTGGAAGTGGGTATTGTTAGCAAGATTTCTGTGTTTGCTGATGACACAAAACTTTGGTGACCATTAAAAACTTCGGAGGATGTGCAATCGCTGCAAGGGGATCTAGATAGATTGTCACATTGGGCTGCTAAGTGTCAAATGAGATTCAATATTGAGAAATGTAAGGTGATGCATTTTGGACTTAAAAATCCTTGTGCTGCTTATACTACAAATGGCTCTGTGTTAAATGAATCACTGTTGGAAAGGGATCTTGAAGTTTTGGTGGAAAACAAGGTAGCAAGCAGTGCCAGGCGGCAACAGCCAGAGCCAGCATGGTATTGTCTTGTATAAAGAGAGGTATAACAAGGAGGAAAATGTTATTGTTACAAAGCATCGGTAAGGCCTCATTTGGAATATGAAGTGCAATTTTGGAATCCTGTGTACAAAAAGGACATCTTTGAAATGCAAAGGGTTCAGTGAAGGGCAACTAAATTAATAAGGGGATTGGGGGAGCTTGAATATGAAGAGAGACTGGATAAGTTACAATTATGTACGCTGGAGAAAAGACGCTTGCGTGGGTATATGATTACTGTGTATAAATATATTAATGGGCCATACAATAAACTATCTGGGGCATTATTCACCAATAAAGCATGCCAGAGGACACGTGGACATCCCTTAAGACTTGAAGAAAAAGGCTTAGTGATGCTTTGTTCAGCTATCCTAACTTCATTATTAATTTTAGTTAGTTTGATTGCTTTCTTACACTCCTTGTTACAGTTTTTATAATCCCTAAAGGCCCTTTCCGTTCCCTTTGCCTTAAAGATTTTAAATGCCTTTTTCTTCCTTTCCATTTGCCTCTTTACATCAGAATTCAGCCACATGGGCGCGGATTTATTTTTTTACATTTATTTCCCAAGGGTATAAATTTAGATGTGAACTGGCTTAAAATCCCCTTGAACACAGTCGACTTCTGTTCAGTACCTTTTCCTGATAATACATTATCCCAGTTGACATTCTGAAGAGCTGCTTTTAACCTGAGAAAATTTGCCTTCCCGAAATTAAAAGTCTTTGTTAACCCAGCGCACTTTTCCTTTCGATAACAATGTCCTAACGCCACAATTTCATGGTCACTATTCCCTAAGCCTCCAGTTACCTTTATATCTATAATGCGCTCCACGATGTTAGATATTACCAGATCCAACAGAGCTCCTTTTCTAGTAGGAAAAAGTAGCAGTGCAGGTTTGCTGTGCCACCCTTTTTGCGGCCTAGGGGATCTTGCAAAAACTAGTTAACACATGCTATAATAATCTTGCTGTTAAAAATTGGTCTTGACTGGGCAGTTTGGTGGGAGATTTTACCCCTGTTGGCATGCCTATTAAACCTATATCTAAATTCTTTAATCACAACAGTGTTCTCACAAGAAACTATTTCCAGCCTGGTGGCATGAAAAAGTAGTTGGGTGGGCCGCCCGGTTAAAAGACCATAGGGAGAACACTGAAGATACTTAACACAAACACAATTTCTCCAATTTCTTGAAAAAATTGTAACAACCTGAAGGTTCGTACACACATGCGATCGCGGGCGCCGACCCGTGACGCACAATGTGTATGAACAGCCGTTCGTGTCATTTATGGGCACTTTCTCGAGATGGCCACTTGTTCAAAGATCCGCCCGCCCAGTCGGGAAACGATCCCCGATCGAATGGGCATTTCGCCCAAGAAAGTGCCCATACACTGCACGATTATCTGCCGAAAGGGCCGTTCATACACATTGTGCGGGTCAATACCCACGATCGCACCTGTGTGGGAACCTTAAATGTTAAAGCCAAACTAACCAATTTAATATCGTTAGCGTCATTTTAACTCCATTTAGCATCTGCGTGGCTAACGTGGAAGTTAACCACCCAGCTGCCGCAAGCAATGTTATATATGCATAGCACCTCATCATTGCAGAAATTTAAACTCCAGCCAATGGTAAAATTCCTAATGCATGGATGACGGTTATCTGAATATATAACATCACCAGTGTGATTACACTAGGGATCCAATAGCGTCCCTCCATTCATCTGTTAGATCCTCCAAGAACTACAACTGCTCCAAAGGTAGGTGGTCAAAATGAGTTGAAGAGAAAGTAATCAGCTCTCTCTAGGGTCATATTCTGTAAACAGTAACAGTGATATTCTGCTTTGTTATGAAGTTATGTTATTCTGGATGCTTCATATACATACACTGTGTTCAGTTCCAGTAAAGAAAACAATTTGTTTACCCCCCTGAGAAAAATAAATAGAAAATAATTACTGCTTAAACATTGTATAAACACCTTGTTAAGGAAATATGGTTGCTCTGTTGTTCAATTGAAGCAGAGAGTTTTAAGCACAGAGAGGAGGTTATATGTGATCCCAGATATTTCCTTTCTACCATCCACTGTTCTAGAGAGCAGCGATTATAAATCAAAGATAACGGGGAGCTGTTTCTATAGAGGTGCAAATCTGTATGAGTCAGCTAAATGGTTTTTAACTGACCTCCATGATCGCTGAGCTGGGCTTCTTAAAAAATGTCAACAAGGACATTTAAAGTCCTTAAACAGTAATATCCCCGGTTGTCTTTGGCTGTTTTTGCAGGCAATTCAATTAGAGTGATGATGCAATAACAGTGTAGGTCTTTGCTAGATTTTATTTTTGGAGCAAAGAAATTGTTGGTGTGGCAGTAGTTTTTAAAGGGCAACTATACCGAAAAATAGGTTATTAAAGGGCATGTCACCCCCAAAACTATAATCCCCCAACTACTGGCCCCATCATGTAGTGTAGTTTAATCCTTACCTCACATCCCAACTCCATAGGGTTCTCCTGTAGTCCCCCCCCAAAATCCAAAAACTGCCCACCAGGAGGCTAGCAGGTCATATAGGACACTGCCTGCTAGCTGGCCTCAGATAGATTTTTGCCATGCGTACTGCAGCCCTTCTCCCCCCTCCCTCCCCCTCCCTCTCCTCCCTCTCCCTCCGTTCTACTATCCCTCCCCCTACCATAAAACCCCTTCAGTGCAGTATTCCCCATGTCTCCCAGCCCCAACCGCAATATTGTATCTTCAGAAAGCTCCCCAAACTCTTACTTACCTTCCTTTTCCTCCGGTGAAGTGAGCTGCCGGCAGCCGCGTCTGTGATTGGCTGCCGCTCAGCCAATCACAGACGCGGTGCCGGTCCCGCCCCTCTGCTTGCATTTCCTTGCAGCAGAGGGCCGGGAGCGCGGCGGAGGAAGAGGGGAGGTAGTAGAGTCTTGGGGGTCTTTCTGAAGATACAAGTATAGCGGTTAGGGCTGGGAGCCCTTGGGGAAACTTATATAAAAAAATATATTTGTGGGTGGACATAGCCTTTAAATTGACTATAACTGGAAATTTTAATTCTTCCCAACCACCACTGTATCATTTTTTTTGCTGATCTGCACCCTATTTCTTTAGATATCCAATCTAAAACTTCTTATATTTCAGTTATCAACTAGAAAGGGAAAGTTTAAGTATAAACTTTAAATTTGGCTTGAAAGGCCGCATTTTGGAAGGGAATTTGTGTGTTTGTGCTGCAGATTTTAAAACTCAACAATGTCAATGAAGAAGAGATTGTTGTTTTTTACTTACCCTTTAAATATGTCACATGCATTAAAGGTAGGTCAGTTGGTGTGTGTGTATTCATATCAGGTTGGGGGATAAAATACTAACTTTTTTGATGATTGGTCAAAATGAGTTTTTTTTTTACTTTAGTTACCCTTTACGTATGGGTCTGGTTGAGGGGGTCTTTTTTGTGTTTACAACCATAAAACTATCCTTTATTGAGAATAAATCTAAATTAGTTTTTTTGACTTTAGTTACCCTTTAAATATGGCTTCCATGGGAATGGAAAGGTAGGTCAGTAGTTGGGTGTACCTGGGTCTGTGTGGGGGGTTGGGGGTATCACCATTTGTATTTATGATCATGAAAAAAACTGTTTTGAAATATCCACATTTGAGGATTGTTACCATTATAGTCTATGGAAAAAAATGTCCGGAAATTCGCTGATAACGCCGTAACGCTTCTGCGGATTCCTTAGCTAGAAGATAGCACACTTCTCCTACATGCCCCGCACGTCTGTACCAAATTTCATGTCTCTAGCTCAAACTGTGGGAGGAGATACGGTCCAAAAAAGCAGAAGAATTAAAACTGAAGAAGAAATAGAAAGAACAGTAATTTGGCTTTTTCAAGCCAAATTAATTAAGTTCCTTGCTCTCAAAATCTATTCTTTAGGCTGAGGCCACATTACAACGCACAGGAATCGCACACAAAATCGCGAGCGTTATCGCACGCGATTGTGTGCGCTTTTCTTTTGCGTTCGCGTTTTGCGCATGCGTTTTTGCCATTTCGCGTTATGGAAACGCTGCGTTAAAGCACCAAAAATGGTGAACGCATGCGTTACCAAAACGCGAACGGACGCGCAATCGCATGTGCATCGGAAATCGCGGGAATTTTTGCGTTCCCGCGATTTCCATTTTAGCAAAAATCGCGTGCGCAATCGCAAGCGCGAAACGCGTGTGCAAACGCTCTAGTGTGGCCTAGCCCTTAGTAAGTAGTTTTACTGTAGATGGAATGGTGACAGAGTTTTGACAGTTGGAATGCTGTGTGCAGGCTTGACAGTTGGATGGAAGTGGGAGTGGTTAAAAGAGGGAGGGGGGATACTGCTCCTAAACAAAAATTGTGCTGGATTGAAGGCATGCAGCAACACACGCAAATCAGAGTAAGTGCTACTTACATTTATTCAATTAAAGATTAAGATGAGGCAAAGTAATTTTTTCAGTATAGTGTCCCTTTGTATATGCATACAAATACACATAACTGTGTATGCAAAAATGTGTGTCAGCCAGGAGAAGAGTTGGGGGAATCTCCCAGCTTTATCATTCAATTGATAATTTTTCACTTTATATAAATTATTGTCGTATCCAGGTGAGAGAAAGAGATATACGAGCTGATCAAAGATCTACTTTATATGAGCTGGGTTAGGGGGCAGGGCAAGTACAAATAGCACTTAACAAGTGTTTCTTTGTTTAGGAATTGTTTGTTTACAGGAGCTTCAGATTGTTTTAATCATCCATTTCTGAACTATGTTAGGTAAACTTGTTTTAGCCTGGACTTGTCCTTTAAATACCTTTGATTTGCATCTGTGATCTGCACATTCTTTGAATTTGTGTTGATGTCCATGTCCACTCTGCATTCGGTGGTTAAGTGTTGGCAGTCTATTGCAATAGAATTCTTGATTAATCTTCATGGCTCTAGTTACTCTGTTACTCCCAAAGCAAATAATATATAAAAGGGGAGCCACAAGCTTATATAAACTAAATATAAAGTTGTTTTAAAACATGAGCTCAAAGAAACAAGAGGAAGATCTAGTGGCCTCTGTGCCTAATGCAGAACCCTGGGACCCTCTTGTACCCCCTCAAGACTCTACCTGTAGTGGCTCAACTGGTCTGCTCTTGCAGCCTCCCTTTAAATAATTACAGACAATAATAAAGCTAGGTACACACATAAAAGATTTTTAAAAAATGACAGACAGAATCTGCAAGAATCTAAAGATCCCTTTACACACAGTCCCAAGCATTCTTCCTGTGTAAAACATGTAAAGCATAGGGAGAATGCTCGGGACTGCAAATTTCCCTTAGCCGTTAAAGGGTATGTCCACCCTTGAAATTATTTTTTGATATATCATTCCTCCTGTCCCCCCAGCCCCAACTGCTTTATTTTGTAATTTTAGAAAGTGCCCCAAACTTTACTTACCATCCCTCTTCCCTCCACCGTGCTGCCAGGCATTTTCTCGCAAGCAGAGGGGACCGGCAGTCGCGTCTGTGATTGGTTGAGTGGCAGCCAATCACAGACGTGGCTGCCGGGAGTTCAGTGCGGCGGGGGAAAGAGGTAAGGTAAGTAAAGTTTGGGGCACTTTCTAAAATTAAAAATAGAGCGGTTGGGGCTGGGGGGACAGGGGGAATGTTATATCTAAAGGGTTTTACACCAGGGGGAGGGAATCCTAATCGGAAGGGAGAGGGAGGGGGAGGGAGGGGGAGAAGGGCTGCAGTACGCATGCCAAACGTCTCCCGGAGGCCAGATAGGAGGCAGAGTCCTATATGGCCTCTGCTATCCTTCTGGTGGGCAGTTTTTGGGACTTTGGGGCGGGACTACAGGAGAACCATATGGAGCTGGGATGTGAGGTAAGGATTTTATTACACTACATGATGGGGCCATTACTCGGGGGGATTATAGTTTTGGGGGTGGACATCCCTATACTTTATTTAAATGGAGACGACCGGTTGGAGCACTACACTGCTAGGAAATGCACTACACACACTAACTATAAAGGGACGATACTGTATTTGTGGGCTCAGCCTAGTGGCCAAATACCTATTTCTATATTTTGATATTGGTCCAGGTTATTTACTCATGGTCGCACCAAGGACCCTTGCTGTTTTCCCTCTACACTATCTCTCTGGGAGAAATAATACGTTCTTTTGGCTTTAAGTATCACCTATACGTCGATGATACCCAAATCTACTTGTCCACTCTTGCGCTAACCCCTGAAGTTCAATCCCAAATCTCTAAATGTCTGCTCTCTATCTCTTCCTGGATGGCGCACCGCTGCCTTAAACTAAATCTATCTAAAATGGAATTAATCATTTCCCCCCTAAACTAGGACCTAGCCCACACTTATCCATCTCTATTGACATTATGGTCTTTAACCCAGTTGAAGCTGCCTTGGAGTAATCTTTGACTCTTCTTTTTCCTTCCATCATCACATTAACAATGTCACCAGGGTGTGTTGTTTACTTCTTCGCATTATTGGCAAGATCCACCCTTTCCTTTCTCGCTCCGCTACTAAAATGCTCATGCATCTCCCATCTTGACTACTGTAACATTCTGCTACTTGGACTCCCAGCCCAGTCTATCTTAAACTCGGCAGATCGGATCATCTCACCTGATACTTCACGCCATAGGGTGTCTTCCCATCAAACTAATAATCATATTCAATACCCTGCTTTTAACCTTTAAATCCCTTCGCTCTAATGCACCTCCCTACTTATCTTCTCTCTTGGTCCCTTATGTTCCTGGCTGTGTCCTCCGTTCCTCACAAGTAAACCTTTTCCACAAAAACCTAACAAACCCTGCCTCCTCTTACCTTAAACCATTCTCTCTTGCTGCTCCCTACCTCTGGAACTCTCTCTCGCTTCGCCAGGTGACATCTATATATACTTTCAAATGTAGACTATTATCCTACCGTTCTGAGCACCAGCACAACAAATTATTGTTAGCCACCTCAAGCACTTCGTACCCATCCCCCCGTCCCACCCACTTAGATTGAAATCTCTTCAGGGCAGGGATCTCATTCCTAATGTGTCAAAGCTTGCTGCATTTATATCAATTTATCCATAATTTATATATATATTCTTAACCTATATATGAAATTGGATTTAATTTTTATCTATCTGTATAATTGCTTGCACTTATCCCCTTGTTTGCTTATCTGGGGGAGATTCAATATGGCCCTTTTCCATCTAAAACCCACGTTAACCTGAAAAAAATTTGGGTTAACGTGGGTTTTGGATGGATTTTGAGCACAGCGCCATTTCCGAATGTTTTTGGAAATAGCGCTGTGCTAACGATCCAAAACCCGTAGCGTTAAGTTTTGCGCTACTTTGTAGCGTGAAACTTAACGCTACGGCTTGTGGAGCGTTAAAGTCCTGCTCCTTACCTTAGCCCGATCCCGCGATGCAATAACTGACAATCTCATTTACGTCAGTTATTGTATCGCAGGATCGGGCTAAGGTAAGTTACGGGAGCGGCGATATTGAATCTCCCCGTCTGTATTTTGTAATGTACATCGCTGCTTACCCAAGTGGCGCTTTATAAATGAAAGTATACATACATACATACATACATACACTAAATCACTTTACCTGGAAATGTGCAAAGGTGTCTGGGAAAGAAGAGAGTGAGGGTATTGAGGGTGTTCTGAGGAAATTGCAATTTTACAGCAAAAACATATCTTTCACATGAATGCAGAGCAGGATATGGATTAAGAAATGAACAGAAGACTTCTTGATGGTTATTAGTCCGATAATTATAGTAGCTCTGTTTATCTGCCAAGGCCACATATACAAGGCACGTTAGGATGTTACGTATAAATTGCTTTTATAATAAAATTTATCCCACCCATTAGCACTACTGCACTGGTGCCTGAACTGTAATCTGACCGACGGTTTGATTAGCATTATAAACTATTATTCTAACATTGTCTGATGCTATATTGAGGTCTTATTCTCCACTAAAATATTTGTATATGTTTGGACTCTTAGTAAAAGTAAAGATCAGGTTAATAGTTAAAGTAGCCTGGCTTTGAACAATATTTGTATTTCATATTGGGGTCACACGTGTAGTTTGGGGCTAGAGCAAGTTTGGGAATTGCAATAAACCTGTGGATCTGTATGGAATTGTATAGCTGGCCCGGTTTGGTACCTTCAGTCTCCCATTCATTCTTAGACAGATCCAGAGCAGGTAAAACGGAATAAATGTGTTGTTATTACCTTGTTTGTATAGTATTTCGCTTTTGGCCAAATGGATTATGTATATTTTCCATATAATTGATAAATTACTTTGTAAAACTGTAAGAAAATAAAGAATGCTCTGCCCATTGATGTGGTGCCAGCTCTAGGCATTAAGCTATAAGTGCAGAAGGCTTTTCGGTTCTCTAAACTAATATGCAGATAAAAAGAAATTCTTGTAGGTATCTCACTAACGCACTGCTTGTAAGTTATAAGAGAGACAGCACAATTTTGTAATTAGGGATCAAATACCGTATATACTCGAGTATAAGTCGACTCGAGTATAAGTCGAGGTACCCATTTTTACCTCAAAAATGAGTAAAACCAATTGACTCGAGTATAAGTCGAGGGTAGAGTAGTAGAAGGGAGTGGAAGTAGGGAGTAGAAACATCTGGAGTGGAACTGCACACACTAACCCCAAAACACACTACCCTGTCCCACACACTAACCCCAAAATACACTACCCTGTCCCTGACTCCTTACTCTCCCCTCCAGCCCCAGGTCCAGCCCCAGGAATAAAACCTATTTCCCTGCACCCATCTTCTTACCCTGCCACTACACTACACTACTACAGTACACTACACTACTCCCTGCACCCATCTTCTCACCCTGCCACTACACTACACTACTACAGTACACTACACTACTCCCTGCACCCATCTTCTCACCCTGCCACTACACTACACTACTACTAATGCTGCAACCTTACCTTTGCAGGAGAGTCCGGGCCCCCGACATCATGCACTTGATGGAGGAATCCGGCTGCCGCGTCCACTGATGGTCGCATCCACTGACGTCACGACTCGGCGCGGTCTAATTTCCCGGCGCCGAGTCGTGATGTCAGTGGATGCGACCATCAGTGGACGCGCAGCCGATTCCTCCATCAGTAAGTGACTGACTCGAGTATAAGTCGAGGTTCAGTTTTCAGGCTGTTTTCACAGTATACCGAGTATATACGGTATATGATGCTTTCCAGCTGTATATAGGCCATACATTAGGCAACTTACCTTCCAAGTTTATACAATGTTCCTACTACTGCTTGTGTCACCAAACTATAAGTCCAGCCTAGGGAACATCAACATGTTAATCAACCAGACAACATATCAATCTAAAATAAAATCAACTTAATATCGGGACACAGAGTATGGGCAGCATAACTGGAGTACACTGGCTCAACATTTGGTGGTTATACATATTTAGTCAACCTTTTTCATTTAGATGTAAACTGATGCTCATTGGAGGCAAAGATAGAAATAAAGCAGAATGAGAATCTTCCACATACATTTGTCTATTACACTACAGCATTTAGACCACTCCTAACTGACAGGTTGTCAACTTCAAAGCAGAGCACATTTTTCCATAGGTTAGACAGCCTGCCTATTAATGTGGACAGGCCAGAGTGGAGCAAAACTTTCAATAATGTACTGCATGATTTAATGCACTCTCACTGGGGTGATGACCTAATGTTTTTACTTTAAAAAAAACAAAAAAAAAAACCAGTCCTATGTGGAAGATTTGAGCACTTCCTCCTAGTCCTACCTCCATGCACGATGCCCAATGCATTTTGCATTCCTAAAACTGGCAATGAATCCTAAACAGGAAGACATCCATTGGTGGACCATGGTCAGTGGCAGGGGGACTTTTAATTAAAAAAGTAGGTTTGTGTATTTTTGTTACCAAAACCAGATTTACTACTACGTTTACAACTGTATTAACTGCGAAGCTCAGATTTCACACATGGAGGGACATTGTGTTTATTTGCACCGCTGGTTGTTTAGTGTCCTGGTTATTTATATACAGTGATCCACTCAATCAACACAATGGGTAAAGCTAAAATCTGCAGATTTCATGGTAAATTAAGACAAATTACATGGTAGTAAATTGTTTTTTTTTTTACAATTAGGGCCTAGGCATTCAAACAAGTCTGTATTGTTGAGCATAAGACTGGTCAGCCTCTATACAAAGCCATCTGTAGCAGGAACTCCCAGTCACTTCAGCAGGAGCTGGAAGCAGGTGTAAAAAATCTCAAACCAGATTGGTCAGTCCCACTGCTGACGTTATGGCCTCATGGTGAGAACATCGTTGGATCTTCATAGATTCACTAAATATCGGCAGTGTGAATGGAATGCACTGGCACACCCGCTTGACTATTTTGGTGCACTTGTAAACATTCTTGTTTAACATAATTTAAACCATAATGTTGTGAAATCGGGCATCCCACTGTATCAAAATCGAACACGATTCAGTGGGGACTTATCCTAAAGGTCCATAGTTGGGGCATTTATTTAACTGTAACATGTTTAGAGGAGACTACAGTTAACTCTTTAAACTTAAAATAATTTTAGTGTGTTTTAAAATTAAAGGGATCTTCACCCCCCCAAATAACAAGAATATATTAATAAAGGGGACCACCCAACCCTAAACACCAAGTTAAGAACCTAAAAATCTGCCCAAAATCTCCTTACCCACCTTCATTCCCTTGGTCTGGGCCTCTTCAGCTACTTTCCGAAACTGAAGAGCAGAAGGGTCCGGACTGCGCTGGGGCTGATTTTTAGGTTTTCAGGCTGGTGTTAGGGTTGGGGGGAGGCTACAGTGTATGAAGTTGTTTTTCTAAATCAAGATGCAGCACTGAGGGATCTGGAGGGGAGGAGAGAGGAGGGAAAACTCCACTACGCATGCCAGAGACCTCTAAGAGGAGCAGGATAAGCAGGCACCGGGACACACCCCGAAACTCCTACTCTTCACTTTTCTGGACTTTCATCAGGCCCTGCAGGACAACCATATGGAGCAGAAGAGAAAAGTATGGGTCTTTTAACACTACACAGTGGGGCACATTTTAGGGGTTTACATGCCCTTTAAAGCCACAATTTTGTTTTTGCAAACACAGAATATGAATCTGTCAATCACACTATTGCATAAATTGCATGAAAGTTGTGATTTTTAGTTTCAGATTATTTAGGTGGCTGTTATTGTGAGCAAATCTGCAACCCCCCTCCACCCACATTAATCACTTCAAGGGCCCCAGTAGTTCATATTTGGTTTTCGGTTGGTGACTGACAGCTGCAGTAACAAAGCTGTGAATTAGCCATACAGATATGTAATCAGTAGAATACATTAGAATACATTTTTGCAAACAAAATATAGTTACATAGTGACATAGTATTGGAGGCTCTTTATTTAAATTTTAGCAGTTTTCTTGGGCAAATAAGCTGTTGGCTCACCGTGGTTCCCTGTTACCCATGTGGGTCAGTCTGACACTGCATACTTTAGTCCAGCTCACACCAACAAACCTTTCTGGAATTCTGATCCCTGGCTGCAGCTCTGGCACCTTAAGGTACCCATACATTACAACTCCCCTTCTGACGTTCCTGCAATTCTAAAAACAGTTTGACTCCGTCCTTTTTTTGCGAGAAACTTGTGATTGCAAAATGAATGGGCCACACGGTAAGAAACCATCGGGGCTAAAGATATAAGATGAGACGTTCGTCATTACACCAAATGTCTAATCTAATATAAAGGATATCCTACAGTGTAGTATAAGGATATTACGCCCCGAGGAGTTCCCGACCATATAAAACACGAGGCCGTTAGGCCAAGATAAAAAGCCAGTTTTTGTAAATACAAATAGTAACTGCCGTTTCTATCTCAAACTATAGAAGACAATAAAACTTGTCAGCACAGTAATTCAGTCAGTGTACAATACAGGCAGGGAGAGAGAAATGGGGAGGGGCAGTGGAATCAGGAAGTCACTCAGTGACATCACTGAGTGACTGATTATATAGATTCTCCGCCACTGAACTTCCCCATTCTAAATCCAGACCTTATGTATTATGTCTAAATAGTGTATGGGAACCTATATTATAACCTACCCCTGTACTGGATTTCTATGGGAGGAACTGTAAGACTGTAAGGAGAAGGAAACCAGAAGCCACAAAGGGGTAGGTTATAATAAAATGCACCCGGAACTGTAAATTAAAGGGATATTAGAAGTCACCTTGGAGTTCTGTGCCCTGTATAAAAGGTACTTGGCCTTTGGCCTTGTTCTTTTATATGGTCACGGAACGCCTCGGTAACTTTTAATATCCTTATAATTTACAGTTGGGGGTGCATTATCCACTATATAATGCACTGGTATGAGATCCTTTTCTTTTTAGAACTGTCCCATATCATTTTGTATATAGCTCTATCGAGTTTGCAGAACAGTGACAGAGATATGTAGCCAGGGGTGGATTATTTGGCAATTTTCATATCTTCAAAGGAAACAACAACAGACAAAGGGGACTGAAAGGAGGGGGAATTCAATTCTGTGGGCCATTTTGGTGTAAGATCAATGAAAAATATTGAAAGACTTTGTGTTCAAAGACGGTAAAGAGCAATTTATTAATATGAACTTTTTCAGGAGATATTTAATGTGTTCGTTTAGTTTTATAAAATTACTTTTGATTGGATTATTCTACCTTATTTAGGTTGATTGGTTGAACGCCATGATCTTTCGGTTGATTGGTGAACGATGTTGGACAAACTTTTGTCCAAACAGCAGAAAGATTGGACAGTAAATGTCAGCTAATTGTTTGCTTTCTATGGACCTATAATTGGTTATTCTATTTACAGACAGAATCTGTAAGATGTGCTACACACAGTCCTGAATATTCTCTCTATAAAAGGATAGGGATATTGTTAGTTTCAGCCACAGTGTATCGCCTTTGTTATGAAGTTTGTTATTCTGGATGCTTCATATACATACACTGTGTTCGTTCCAGTAAGAAAACAATTTGTTTACCCCCCTGAGAAAATAAATAGAAAATATTACTGCTTAAACATTGTATAAACACCTTGTTAAGGAAATATGTTGCCTCTGTTGTCAATTGAAGCAGAGAGTTTTAAGCACAGAGAGGAGGTTATATGTGATCCCAGATATTTCCTTTCTACCATCCACTGTTCTAGAGAGCAGCGATTAAATCAAAGATAACGGGGAGCTGTTTCTATAGAGGTGCAAATCTGTATGAGTCAGCTAAATTTTTTTTTAACTGACCTCCATGATCGCTGAGCTGGGCTTCTTAAAAAATGTCAACAAGGACATTTAATTCCTTAAACAGTAATATCCCCGTTGTCTTTGGCTTTTTTTGCGGGGCAATTCAATTAAGTGATGATGCAATAACAGTGTAGGTCTTTGCTAGATTTTATTTTTGGAGCAAAGAAATTGTTGGTGTGGCTATGTAGGTTTTAAAGGGCAACTATACCGAAAAATAGGTTATTTTAAGGCATGTCCACCCCCAAAACTATAATCCCCCCAACTACTGGCCCCATCTTAGTTGTAGTTTATCCTTACCTCACATCCCAACTCCATAGGGTTCTCCTGTAGTCCCCCCCCAAAATCCCAAAAACTGCCCACCGAGGCTAGCAGGTCCATATAGAACACTGCCTGCTAGCTGGCCTCAGATAGATTTTTGCCATGCGTACTGCAGCCCTTCTCCCCCCCTCCCTCCCCCTCCCTCTCCCTCCCTCTCCCTCCCGTTCTACTATCCCTCCCCCTACCTAAAACCCCTTCAGTGCATTATTCCCCCATTCTCCCAGCCCCAACCGCAATATTGTATCTTCAGAAAGCTCCCCAAACTTTACTTACCTCTCCTCTTTCCTCCGGTGAATTGAGCTGCCGCAGCCGCGTCTGTGATTGGCTGCCGCTCAGCCATCACAGACGCGGCTGCCGGTCCCGCCCCTCTGCTTGCATTTCCTGGCAACAGAGGGCCGGGAGCGCGGCGAGGAAAGAGGGGAGGTAAGTAGAGTTTGGGGGTCTTTCTGAAGATACAAGTATAGCGGTTAGGGCTGGGAGCCCTTGGGGAAACTTATATAAAAAAATATATTTGTGGTGGACATGCCTTTAAATTGACTATAACTGGAAATTTTAATTCTTCCCAACCACCACTGTATCTTTTTTTTGCTGATCTGCACCCTATTTCTTTAGATATCCAATCTAAAACTTCTTATATTTCAGTTATCAACTAGAAGGGAAGTTTAAGTATAAACTTTAAATTTGGCTTGAAAGGCCGCATTTTGGAAGGGAATTTGTGTGTTTGTGCTGCAGATTTAAAACTCAACAATGTCAATGAAGAAAGATTGTTGTTTTTTTACTTACCCTTTAAATATGTCACATCATTAAAGGTAGGTCAGTTGGTGTGTGTGTATTCATATCAGGTTGGGGGATAAAATACTAACTTTTTTGATGATTGGTCAAAATGAGTTTTTTTTTTTACTTTAGTTACCCTTTACGTATGGGTCTGGTTGAGGGGGTCTTTTTTGTGTTTACCACATAAAACTCCTTTATTGAGAATAAATCTAAATTAGTTTTTTTGACTTTATTTACCCTTTAAATATGGCTTCCATGGGAATGGAAAGGTAGGTCAAGTTGGTGTACCTGGGTCTGTGTGGGGGTTGGGGGTATCACCATTTGTATTTATGATCAGAAAAAAACTGTTTTGAAATATCCACATTTGAGAATTGTTACCATTATAGTCTATGGAAAAAATGTCCGGAAATTCGCTGATAACGCCGTAACACTTCGGCGGATTCCTTAGCTAGAAGATAGCACACTTCTCCTACATGCCCCGCACGTCTGTACCAAATTTCATGTCTCTCACTCAAACTGTGGGAGGAGATACGGTCCAAAAAAGCAGAAGAATTAAAACTGAAGAAGAAATAGAAAGAACAGTAATTTGGCTTTTTCAAGCCAATTAATTAGTTCCTTGCTCTCAAATCTATTCTTTAGGCTGAGGCCACATTACAACGCACAGGAATCGCACACAAAATCGCGAGCGTTATCGCAGCGCGATTGTGTGCGCTTTTCTTTTGCGTTCGCGTTTTGCCATGCGTTTTTGCCATTTCGCGTTATGGAAACGCTGCGTTAAAGCACCAAAATGGTGAACGCATGCGTTACCAAAACGCGAACGGACGCGCAATCGCATGTGCATCGGAAATCGCGGGAATTTTTGCGTTCCCGCGATTTCCATTTTAGCAAAAATCGCGTGCGCAATCGCAACGCGAAACGCGTGTGCAAACGCTCTAGTGTGGCCTAGCCCTTGTAAGTAGTTTTACTGTAGATGGAAGGTACGAGTTTTGACAGTTGGAATGCTGTGTGCAGGCTTGACAGTTGGATGGAAGTGGGAGTGGTTAAAGAGGGAGGGGGATACTGCTCCTAAACAAATTGTGCGGGATTGAAGGCTGCAGCAACACACGCAAATCAAGAGTGCTACTTACATTTATTCAATTAAAGATTAAGATGAGGCAAAGTAATTTTTTCAGTATATGTGTCCCTTTGTATATGCATACAAATACACATAACTGTTTATGCAAAAATGTGTGTCAGCCAGGAGAAGAGTTGGGGGAATCTCCCAGCTTTATCATTCAATTGATAATTTTTCACTTTATATAAATTATTGTCGTATCCAGGTGAGAGAAGAGATATACGAGCTGATCAAAGATCTACTTTATATGAGCTGGGTTAGGGGGCAGGGCAATTACAAATAGCACTTAACAAGTGTTTCTTGTTTAGAATTGTTTGTTTACAGGAGCTTCAGATGGTTTTAATCATCCATTTCTGAACTATGTTAGGTAAACTTGTTTTAGCCTGGACTTGTCCTTTAAATACCTTTGATTTGCATCTGTGATCTGCACATTCTTTGAATTTGTGTTGATTTCCATGTCCACTCTGCATTCGGTGGTTATTGTTGGCAGTCTATTGCAATAGAATTCTTGATTAATCTTCATGGCTCTATTTACTCTGTTACTCCCAAAGCAAATAATATATAAAAGGGGAGCCACAAGCTTATATAAACTAAATATAAAGTTGTTTTAAAACATGAGCTCAAAGAAACAGAGGAAGATCTAGTGGCCTCTGTGCCTAATGCAGAACCTGGACCCTCTTGTACCCCCTCAAGACTCTACCTGTAGTGGCTCAACTGGTCTGCTCTTGCAGCCTCCCTTTAATAATTACAGACAATAATAAAGCTAGGTACACACTAAAAATTTTTAAAAAATGACAGACAGAATCTGCAAGAATCTAGATCCCTTTACACACAGTCCCAAGCATTCTTCCTGTGTAAACATGTAAAGCATAGGGAGAATGCTCGGGACTGCAATTCCCTTAGCCGTTAAAGGGTATGTCCACCTTGAAATTATTTTTTGATATATCATTCCTCCTGTCCCCCCAGCCCCAACTGCTTTATTTTGTAATTTTAGAAAGTGCCCCAAACTTTACTTACCATCCCTCTTCCCTCCACCGTGCTGCCAGGCATTTTCTCGCAAGCAGAGGGGACCGGCAGTCGCGTCTGTGATTGGTTGAGTGGCAGCCAATCACAGACGTGGCTGCCGGGAGTTCAGTGGCGGGGAAAGAGGTAAGGTAAGTAAAGTTTGGGCACTTTCTAAAATTAAAAATAAGAGCGGTTGGGGCGGGGGGACAGGGGAATGTTATATCTAAAGGGTTTTACACCAGGGGGAGGGAATCCTAATCGGAAGGGAGGGGAGGGGGGGAGGGGGAGAAGGGCTGCAGTACGCATGCCAAACGTCTCCCGGAGCCAGATAGGAGCAGAGTCCTATATGGCCTCTGCTATCCTTCTGTGGGGGCAGTTTTTGGGACTTTGGGCGGGACTACAGGAGAACCATATGGAGCTGGGATTTGAGGTAAGGATTTTATTACACTACATGATGGGGCCATTACTCGGGGGATTATAGTTTTGGGGGTGGACATCCCTATACTTTATTTAAATGGAGACGACCGGTTGGAGCACTACACTGCTAGGAAATGCACTACACACACTAACTATAAAGGGACGATACTGTATTTGTGGGCTCAGCCTAGTGCCCAATAACCTATTTCTATATTTTGATATTGTCCAGTTATTTACTCATGGTCGCACCAAGGACCCTTGCTGTTTTCCCTCTACACTATCTCTCTGGGAGAAATAATACGTTCTTTTGGCTTTAAGTATCACCTATACGTCGATGATACCCAAATCTACTTGTCCACTCTGCGCTAACCCTGAAGTTCAATCCCAATCTCTAAATGTCTGCTCTCTATCTCTTCCTGGATGGCGCACCGCTCCTAAACTAAATCTATCTAAAATGGAATTAATCATTTCCCCCCTAAACTAGGATAGCCCACACTTATCCATCTCTATTGACTTATGGTCTTTAACCCAGTTGAAGCTGCCTTGGAGTAATCTTTGACTCTTCTTTTTCCTTCCATCATCACATTCAATGTCACCAGGGTGTGTTTTTACTTCTTCGCATTATTGGCAAATCCACCCTTTCCTTTCTCGCTCCGCTACTAAAATGCTCATGCATCTCCCATTTGACTACTGTAACATTCTGCTACTTGGACTCCCAGCCCAGTCTATCTTAAACTCGGCAGATCGATCATCTCACCTGATACTTCACGCCATAGGGTGTCTTCCCATCAACTAATAATCATATTCAATACCCTGCTTTTAACCTTTAAATCCTATCCTTCGCTCTAATGCACCTCCCTACTTATCTTCTCTCTTGGTCCTTATGTTCCTGGCTGTGTCCTCCGTTCCTCACAGTAAACCTTTTCCACAAAAACCTAACAAACCCTGCCTCCTCTTACCTTAAACCATTCTCTCTTGCTGCTCCCTACCTCTGGAACTCCTCTCCGCTTCGCCAGGTGACATCTATATATACTTTCAAATGTAGACTATTATCCTACCGTTCTGAGCACCCACAACAAATTATTGTTGCCACCTCAACACTTCGTACCCATCCCCCCGTCCCACCCACTATATTGAAATCTCTTCAGGGCAGGGATCTCATTCCTAATGTGTCAAAGCTTGCTGCTTTATATCAATTTTCCATAATTATATATATTATTCTTAAACCTATATATGAAATTGGTTTAATTTTTATCTATCTGTATAATTGCTTGCACTTATCCCTTGTTTGCTTATCTGGGGGAGATTCAATATGGCCCTTTTCCATCTAAAACCCACGTTAACCTGAAAAAAATTTGGGTTAACGGGGTTTTGGATGGATTTTGAGCACAGCGCCATTTCCGAATGTTTTTGGAAATAGCGCTGTGCTAACGATCCAAAACCCGTAGCGTTAATTTTTGCGCTACTTTGTAGCGTGAACTTAACGCTACGGCTTGTGGAGCGTTAAAGTCCTGCTCCTTACCTTACCGATCCCGCGATGCAATAACTGAAAACTCATTTACGAGTTATTGTATCGCAGGATCGGGCTAAGGTAAGTTACGGGAGCGGCGATATTGAATCTCCCCTTCTGTATTTTGTAATGTACATCGCTGCTTACCCATTGGCGCTTTATAAATGAAAGTATACTACATACATACATACATACACTAAATCACTTTACCTGGAAATGTGCAAAGGTGTCTGGAGAAGAGAGTGAGGTATTGAGGGTGTTTGAGGAAATTGCAATTTTACACAAAACATATCTTTCACTGAATGCAGAGCAGGATATGGATTAAGAAATGACAAGAAGACTTCTTGATGGTTATTAGTCCGATAATTATAGTAGCTCTGTTTATCTGCCAAGGCCACATATAACAGGCACGTTAGGATGTTCCGTATAAATTGCTTTTATAATAAAATTTATCCCACCCATTAGCACTACTGCACTGGTGCCTGAACTGTAATCTGACCGACGGTTTGATAGCATATAAACTATTATTCTAACATTGTCTGATGCTATATTGAGGTCTTATTCCCACTAAAATATTTGTATATGTTTGGACTCTTAGTAAAAGTAAAGATCAGGTTAATGTTAAAGTAGCCTGGCTTTGAACAATATTTGTATTTCATATTGGGGTCACACGTGTAGTTTGGGGCAGAGCAAGTTTGGGAATTGCAATAAACCTGTGGATCTGTATGGAATTGTATAGCTGGCCCGGTTTGGTACCTTCAGTCTCCCATTCATTCTTAGACAGATCCGAGCAGGTAAAACGAATAAATGTGTTGTTATTACCTTGTTTGTATGTATTATTTCGCTTTTGGCCAAATGGATTATGTATATTTTCCATATAATTGATAAATTACTTTGTAAAACTGTAAGAAAATAAAGAATGCTCTGCCCATTGATGTGGTGCCAGCTCTAGGCATTAAGCTATAAGTGCAGAAGGCTTTTCGGTTCTCTAAACTAATATGCAGATAAAAAGAAATTCTTGTAGGTATCTCACTAACGCACTGCTTGTAAGTATAAAGACCACAATTTTGTAATTAGGGATCAAATACCGTATATACTCGAGTATAAGCTCCGAGTATAAGTCGAGTACCCATTTTTACCTCAAAAATGAGAAAACCAATTGACTCGAGTATAAGTCGAGGTGTAGTAGTAGAAGGGAGTGGAAGTAGGAGTAAAACATCTGAGTGGAACTGCAACACACTAACCCCAAAACACACTACCCTGTCCCACACACTAACCCCAAAATACACTACCCTGTCCCTGACTCCTTACTCCCCCTCCAGCCCCAGGTCCAGCCCCAGAATAAACCTATTTCCCTGCACCCATCTTCTTACCCTGCCACTACACTACACTACACAGTACACTACACTACTCCCTGCACCCATCTTCTCACCCTGCCACTACACTACACTACTACAGTACACTACACTACTCCCTGCACCCATCTTCTCACCCTGCACTACACTACACTACTACTAATGCTGCAACCTTACCTTTGCAGGAGAGTCCGGGCCCCCGACATCATGCACTTGATGGAGGATCCGGCTGCCGCGTCCACTGATGGTCGCATCCACTGACGTCACGACTCGCCCGGTCTAATTTCCACGGCTGGCGCCGGGAAATTAGACCGGCGCCGAGTCGTGACGTCAGTGGATGCGACCATCAGTGGACGCGGCAGCCGGATTCCTCCATCAGTAAGTGACTGACTCGAGTATAAGTCGAGGTTCAGTTTTCAGGCTGTTTTCACAGTATACCGAGTATATACGGTATATGATGCTTTCCAGCTGTTATATAGGCCATACATTAGGCAACTTACCTTCCAAGTTTTACAATATGTTCCTACTACTGCTTGTGTCACCAAACTATAAGTCCAGCCTAGGGAACATCAACATGTTAATCAACCAGACAACATATCAATCTAAAATAAAATCAACTTAATATCGGGACACAGAGTATGGGCAGCATAACTGGAGTACGACTGGCTCAACATTTTGGTGGTTATACATATTTAGTCAACCTTTTTCATTTAGATGTAAACTGATGCTCATTGGAGGCAAAGATAGAAATAAAGCAGAATGAAGAATCTTCCACATACATTTGTCTATTACACTTACAGCATTTAGACCACTCCAGTAATCTGACAGGTTGTCAACTTCAAATGCAGAGCACATTTTTCCATAGGTTAGACAGCCTGCCTATTAATGGTGGACAGGCCAGAGTGGAGCAAAACTTTCAATAATGTACTGCATGATTTAATGCACTCTCACTGGGGTGATGACCTAATGTTTTTACTTTAAAAAAAAACAAAAAAAAAAACCAGTCCTATGTGGAAGATTTGAGCACTTCCTCCTAGTCCTACCTCCATGCACGATGCCCAATGCATTTTGCATTCCTAAAACTGGCAATGAATCCTAAACAGGAAGACATCCATTGGTGGACCATGGTCAGTGGCAGGGGGACTTTTAATTAAAAAAAGTAGGTTTGTGTATTTTTGTTACCAAAACCAGATTTACTACTACGTTTACAACTGTATTAACTGCGAAGCTCAGATTTCACACATGGAGGGACATTGTGTTTATTTGCACCGCTGGTTGTTTATGTGCCTGGTTATTTATATACAGTGATCCACTCAATCAACACAATGGGTAAAGCTGGAAAATCTGCAGATTTCATGGTAAATTCAGACAAATTACATGGTAGTAAATTGTTTTTTTTTTTACAATTAGGGCCTAGGCATTCAAACAAGTCTGTATTGTTGAGCATAAGACTGGTCAGCCTCTATACAAAGCCATCTGTAGCAGGAACTCCCAGTCACTTCAGCAGGAGCTGGAAGGCAGTGTAAAAAAAATCTCAAACCAGATTGGTCAGTCCCACTGCTGACAGTTATGGCCTCATGGTGTTAGAACGATCGTTGGAATCTTCATAGATTCACTAAATATCGGCAGTGTGAATGGAAATGCACTGGCACAACCGCTTGGACTATTTTTGGTGCACATTGTAAACATTCTTGTTTAACATAATTTAAAACATAATGTGTGAAATCGGGCATCCCACTGTATCAAAAATCGGAACACGATTCAGTGGGGACTTATCCTAAAGGTACATAGTTGGGGCATTTATTTAACTGTAACATGTTTAGAGGAGACTACAGTTAACTCTTTAAAACTCTTAAATAATTTTAGTGTGTTTTAAAATTAAAGGGATCTTCACCCCCCCAAATTAACAAGAATAATATAATAAAGGGGACCACCCAACCCTAAACACCAAGTTAAGAACCTAAAAATCTGCCCAGAAATCTACTTACCCACCTTCATTCCCTTGGTCTGGGCCTCTTCAGCTACTTTCCGAAACTGAAGAGCAGAAGGGTCCGGACTGCGCTGGGGCTGATTTTTAGGTTTTCAGGCTGGTGTTTAGGGTTGGGGGGAGGCTACAGTGTATGAAGTTGTTTTTCTAAATCAAGATGCAGCACTGAGGGATCTGGAGGGGAGGAGAGAGGAGGGAAAACTCCACTACGCATGCCAGAGACCTCTAAGAGGAGCAGGATGAAGCAGGCACCGGGACACACACCGAGAAGCTCCTACTCTTCACTTTTCTGGACTTTCATCAGGCCCTGCAGGACAACCATATGGAGCAGAAGAGAAAAGTATGGGTCTTTTAACACTACACAGTGGGGCACATTTTAGGGGTTTACATGCCCTTTAAAGCCACAATTTTGTTTTTGCAAACACAGAATATAGAATCTGTCAATCACACTATTGCATAAATTGCATGAAAGTTGTGATTTTTAGTTTCAGATTATTTAGGTGGCTGTTATTGTGAAGCAAATCTGCAACCTCCACCCCACATTAATCACTTCAAGGGCCCCAGTAGTTCATATTTGGTTTTCGGTTGGTGACTGACAGCTGCAGTAACAAAGCTGTGAATTAGCCATACAGATATGTAATCAGTAAGAATACATTAGAATACATTTTTGCAAACAGAAATATAGTTACATAGTGACATAGTATTGGAGGCTCTTTATTTAAATTTTAGCAGTTTTCTTGGGCAAATAAGCTGTTGGCTCACCGTGGGATTCCCTGTTACCCATGTGGGTCAGTCTGACACTGCATACTTTAGTCCAGCTCACACCAACAAACCTTTCTGGAATTCTGATCCCTGGCTGCAGGCTCTGGCAGGCCTTAAGGTACCCATACATTACAACTCCCCTTCTGACGTTCCTGCAATTCTAAAGGAACAGTTTGACTCCGTCCTTTTTTTGCGAGAAACTTGTGATTGCAAAATGAATGGGCCACACGGTAAGAAACCATCGGGGCTAAAGATATAAGATGAGACGTTCGTCATTACACAAATGTCTAATCTAATATAAAGGATAATCCTACAGTGTAGTATAAGGATATTACGCCACCGAGGAGTTCCCGACCATATAAAAACACGAGGCCGTTAGGCCAAGATAAAAAGCCAGTTTTTGTAAATACAAATAGTAACTGCCGTTTCTATCTCAAACTATAAGAAGACAATAAACATTGTCAGCACAGTAATTCAGTCAGTGTACAATACAGGCAGGGAGAGAGAAATGGGGAGGGGCAGTGGAATACAGGAAGTCACTCAGTGACATCACTGAGTGACTGATTATATAGATTCTCGCCACTGAACTTCCCCATTCTAAATCCAGAGCCTTATGTATTATGTCTAAATAGTGTATGGGAACCTATATTATAACCTACCCCTGTACTGGATTTCTATGGGAGGAACTGTAAGACTGTAAGGAGAAGGAAACCAGAAGCCACAAAGGGGTAGGTTATAATAAATAATGCACCCGGAACTGTAAATTAAAGGGATATTAGAAGTCACCTTGGAGTTCTGTGCCCTGTATAAAAGGTACTTGGCCTTTGGCCTTGTTCTTTTATATGGTCACGGAACGCCTCGGTAACTTTTAATATCCTTATAATTTACAGTTGGGGGTGCATTATCCACTATATAATGCACTGGTATGAGATCCTTTTCTTTTTAGAACTGTCCCATATCATTTTGTATATAGCTCTATCGAGTTTGCAGAACAGTGACAGAGATATGTAGCCAGGGGTGGATTTATTTGGCAATTTTCATATCTTCAAAGGAAACAACAACAGACAAAGGGGACTGAAAGGAGGGGGAAATTCAATTCTGTGGGCCATTTTGGTGTAAGATCAATGATAAAAAATAATGAAAGACTTTGTGTTCAAAGACGGTAAAGAGCAGAATTTATTAATATGAACTTTTTCAGGAGATATTTTAATGTGTTCGTTTAGTTTTATAAAATTACGTTTGATTGGATTTATCTACCTTATTTAGGTTGATTGGTTGAACGCCATGATCTTTCGGTTGATTGGTTGAACGATGTTGGACAAACTTTTGTCCAAATCAGCAAGAAAGATTGGACAGTAAATGTCAGCTAATTGTTTGCTTTCTATGGACCGTATAATTGGTTATTCTATTTACAGACAGAATCTGTAAGATGTGCTACACACAGTCCTGAATATTCTCTCTATAAAAGGATAGGGATATTGTTAGTTTCAGCCACACTCCCTAGGCAGCTGCCGGCTTCCTATACCACGGGAAAGGGAAATTAACTCTCATTTTTATGGTAGATACTTTAAGATAAATGTGTGTACCCAGCTTCAGATTCGACCTTTGATTATTGAATTTATCTTGTGTCTAAGAACCCCTGGATTGGCCTATTCATTTCATAGCTGAATGGCAATTGCAAAATGAACGGACAAGCAGTGACCTCATTGCGGGAAAGTCAAGAGTTTAGTTCATTAATGTAGGAAAAGCAGAATGAATTTGGATATTGAAAGAATGCCCACCTACACAGAGGAAAGGGTAAAAATGGTAAGTAGATTAAGAATACTGAACAGCCAGGCCCTGAAGAGATTCATTGGTGTGTCCAGGGGTGTCACACCCATGAGACAATTTGAAAAATTGCTTAGGGTTGTGGCTACCCCTTCAATTCAAGTGTATGGACACACTTTCCAAGCAAAGGTGAGGGGCGATGTTGACAGGTTCATTTTACTCTTGACAAGGGCCCCCCTTTTGCAGCCATGCTGTGTATGTCCTATTTAGGCATATCACTATTTTCAGGATATATCAGTAAAGCTCCATACAGACATCAAATTTCGCTCAGGAAAAATGAAAGGACAGCTCAGTCGGCAACGGTGAGATTCTCGGCCGTCGGTCATTGCGTCCTAGTGAAATTTGTCTGCATGAGGCTTTAGGCGTGTACATAATTTAAAGATAAAGGGACAATTCAGATGGAATTTCCCCTTATCATTAAAGTATGTGCCGCAGTTTTGAGCGTTCAGAAGCCAATGGCCTTGGGATCGCTCGGAACTGCCTGAAATTTCCCTCAGCCATGGTTGGTCCCCTGCACTAAAGTAAAGTGAGGCACTGCTTCAGTCCCAAACATTCTTCATATACTTTATATACATACAGATTTTATCTGCCATTGTTTAAAGATCTTTGCAGTGTGTATCCAGCTTTAGCGTCACAAGATAGGATATAACTGAACATATCACCATGATCATATCAAGGTGAAGCAGGGTTCAGGCAGTAACATCATTGGTAACTGGTATATTATATGATAGTAACATAATAAAGACAATACAGTATGTCCATATAGTCCGACCTTAGTGAATAAACCATAGGGTAAATTTGGAGGCAGATTACCAGAGAGGTCATACCTACAGTTTACATATAGTTTAGTAATGATGCAGTTTAGGAATCAGACATATGCACGCTATGGTGAAGACAGAAGGTTTAGTTTTCATAAATATAAAAAGATGCAAATAGATTGCAGAATAAATCAAGGTTTGCACAGAATAAAAGATGCCAATTTAGGCAAGTCAGAGGTGGAAAGGGATTAAGGAATAATATAAGATAATGTGTTTGGTAACAGCAATTGTCTGACAGTGACTGAAAATGCTAATCAAATGTTAGCATGCATACAAATGGATTTAATTCAGGGAATGCAAACACAAGTCTGCTTATATGAATCATTTATTAGACCAAACCTAGGAGACCAAATATAACACATCAATGCAGAAGAAAGGTTCAGGTAAGAGCAACAATTATTCAGGGTCATAACTAGAAATCACCGGACCCCCCTAGCAATACTATAATGGGTCCCCTCCCTGCTTCAGACACCTACAGTGGTTGTCTGTGGCAACTAGCAAGGGGTTTTATCTCTGGTAAAAAAGTAAGACTTTGGGTCCCTCTAGCTCTAGGGCCACCTACAGTCCTATAGGCTTCTCTGGTGGTGGTTATGCCTCTGACAATATTATTAAAGGGGATGGATTACCCTTTAATAATCTTTTTAGAGATGGATAACCTATATTGGCCATTGCCATTGGCCAATATAGGCTTCCTTAACTAAAGTATTGTGACCAATCAAAATATTTGGTTGTGGTGGTAGTTTGTCAGCCACACAAATGGTCAATAAAAATCCCATCAAGTCCAAAAGGATCAGTCTTTTATCGGTACAGACAGTGTATATCCACCAGCCAGTGGATCAGCCAAAACCCTGATTTTTTTATTTCGGCCAGTTTATTGATTATAAAGGTGATCTGGCAATTTGTAAAAGTCTGTTTTAGAAGCAAGCTTAGGGTACACATGGGCTGATTTTAGCCTTGATATCCCCCTGGCAGATTTACCAACCAATAAACTGACTGACCGGTAATCTGTTTGGCCCAGCTGATCTGAACATAATCAGAATGACTGTGGGTTGCCTCAGGGTTCTGTACTGGAGCCGCTTCTGTTTAATCTGTTTATAAATGACTTAGAAGAGGGCATTGAGAGCAAGGTCTCAGTGTTTGCTGATGACACTAAATTATGCAGAGCTTTGGAAACTTCCAATGATGTGCAAGTGCTGCAAGCAGACCTAGATAGATTATCAAAATGGGCAGCAGAATGGCAATTTAATTGGGAATTAGCATCAGGGGACTTGCCGAATTGGTAAAAAGATCCATAGCGCAGACTACATGGAAAAAATAAGCCAAAGTCTGGTCAGATTGGTAGTTATTTAAACGACAGAGGCGCACAATACACGGGAACGAAGATGACAGAACAACCCTAATGTGGTGGATCGATAGCATGTTTAGTGAGGGGATACCGGGAACAATAGCATCAGCAAGAATAGCGAGTTTGTCATTTCACTTTCGGGTACAAGGTTCCGCAGACTGGACAAAAGATCCAGTAGTCAGGCAGGTCTTAATGGGTTATCGTAAGGGATACATTCAAAACGACCAACGCAGATCAATCTCATTTAGTGACAAAGATAGGGGACATATGTTTCTCAGCCTATGAGTCCGAGTTATTTAAGGGAGCATTCGTTCTGGCATTCTTTAGCGCCTTGCGTATTGGCGAACTACTGCTGCCATCACGTAAAGGAAAAGGGGGCATACATCGGTCAGACATAACGGTATCTGAGGGACAAGTATCAATATGGTTACCTAGATCAAAAACGGACCAAAGGGGAAAGGGTAGGACCATCAAGTTAGCAGCCATAGGTAATACAGTATGCCCAGTACGATGCCTGAGCAGATTCCTAGAGATTAGTCCACAAGGAAAGGCCCCCCTCCTTTTGCACCTAGATGGGTCGGCTTTATCCAGCTACCAGTTTATAGCAATCCTGAGAAAAGGTCTAGCAAGCCTGGGACTGCCACCGAAGGAATACGGGTCCCACTCTGTCCGCATAGGAGCACCCACAGAGGCAGCCCAGCGGGGCCTCGGTGACGCAGAGATCAAGCAGATAGGAAGATGGCAGTCGGACAGGTTTAGAAGCTACATACGACCACACAAATCACTTATGTAGTCTAGCACAATGGCCAATAAATCACCGCAAGCACTCTACTTCTCCTTTTAACAACCAGGCAGAGTATGGATCATGGGACACTCTTTCATCCACTATGCGGCCAGATGGGCCTCGATCCGAGGAAAGGGTTTACAACTGGTATTTGATAGGGAAGAGTTAGCCCATGGGGTGGCAGCTCCAGGTTCGGTGTCAACAGTGGGCCAACGGGACGGCAAGACAACAGGCGCTCATCAAGTCGGTGCTCTTACGACTGATGAGCAGAAGTTCCGCGGTAGCTTCCGGTGATCCATCAGCAGGAAAGTTTATACATTTGTTAAAAGGTTATATATGTTATATCTGTTGGATTTGTTAATATAACGTTTAAATGGTAAAAGGTAGTTTTTCTGAAACTTGTATGTAACAAATAAAGCTGTGACCCCTTTTGCTCTAACTTAAGTCTCCCGTGTCGTAAAGGGAAGGGAAGAGGGGAGGGAGCAGAAAGGGGTACAATAGAAGTACACCGGTAAGCGGGCGCTAAAGCAACAAAGGGTTAGGGGTTGGTCAAGCTCATCCCTCCTACCTCGGCCATGTCTTTCCTCAATGAATAACATGTTTCAACTTCAAGTAAATGCAAAAATTAGAAATATTCTGAATTAGATTTAAAACAGGCTTTGGTTCTCCTTTAACCATCCATTCAGAATACTCACAATCTGTGTGGCTAATAAATTGCAATTACAGTTACAGATTACGGCAGGGATTTAAAAAATATATGTAAATACTCTGCAAGCTAAGTACTATTTATAAAGTCTCTGTACCTGTTTATTCTCTACCAAAACTGCTCCGGGAAACGGCTTAACAGAGCTGAATAAAGTGACTTTAGCATCTTTCTTTACCTCTAATGATTCCTCTTATATACTTCTTGCACAGCTTTGCTACATTGCTTGTCTATTTTAAAGTCATTTAAAATAATTATTCTCTGGTTCTTTCCGCCTCTGTTATTTTCAGTAAAGTATAATTAAGAATCCACTGTGGGTGAATTCCGTGTTTTATTATACAATGTGTCACTGTTTCAGTTCAGTTACATTCATCTCATTTTTTCCAAATCCATATTAATTTGGTTTACCCAATGAATGATCTTTATATTGATTGCAGAAAGACATCCGTGCTACACCCCTAGCCAGTACTGTACTTGAGTCAGGTACTAAAACCAGTGCTACAAACATAGCACACAAATTACATATTGTTAACGGTTACTCTGGACAGGGAGGGGGAACCATTAAAAGGACTTAAAGGATAATTTCAGACAAAGGCAAAGTTCGGTTTAGGTGATTTAGAGTCATTCATGGGGATTAGAAATTCTATGTCTAAACGGTGTATATATCTATGTATTTAATACTACCCTTATGACTATGTAATTGTAAAATACCACAAAAGATGTTGGTGCTATATCAACCCTTAATAATAATAAACTATTGAGCTAGATATTGATAAATTTGGGTTCAATGAATGGAAAAAAGGAAATTATTATGATGAGGTTTAAACAATTGGTTGAACAATTGTCCCACAATGCATTCAGTTATCCTTAAGGTGGCCATACACATTGTTATTCGTGCAAATTTACCATCAGATTGAAGTTGCATGTGTATGGGCACCTTTAGGCTTCCCATGGGAATGAGACATTCCTTGACATCGCCAACTGCAGTGGACCATGGGAAAGATTAATGAAATAAATCATCAGATCACCTTAAAGAGCGGCCCAAAATATGTAGGACTCACATTGCCATATTTCAAACTCTTTAACATAATTAGCTGCATTCTTGTAAACACATGGCCCAGGACCCCATTAGGTAGACAATCAAATGAACATAACATTATTTGTAACTAAGTTCTCCCTAAACATTAGGGGTTGTGAGAATGACAGAGGTCTGAAGTGCAATGCAGTGATTGTTGGGTTACAGTTGCTTCTAAGCTGTATGCTTAAAGGAGAACTAAACCCAATTTTATGCTCCACAATCTGACACATGGAGGGACTATTTGTCCAGAGCGAGCACTCGGCCGGGACAAATGTCCGCCGGTCGCGGGAAATTCGGCCACGGCTGAATTCGATGTTTATACTGAAAAGGGAATCTTATCAACAATCCAAATGCTGCAACAAGACCTACATAAACCAATGGGAGGGCTTTGTTTTCTCATAGGATCAAGTGAATGAAGATGGAATCTTATTAGCATCTTTCAAAAAGGATGTAAGTTCTAGTAGGAGATGTTATTCCCTGAAATCAATTCAGAGGCAGTTTTGCTCTCTTCCTGATTATTTGGGACTTAATGACTTTGAACAGCGTGGGAATTATTATACACAAAGAATGAAAAGTGTATTTCAAAGTATTTCAGAGCGATTAGCGAACTTGCTTTTTCAACTTTCATCTCAGCTTTCAGAACTTGTGGGGAAAAGCCACATGTAGTGAATAGAGAACTAAAAGAACATACTGCAAATATACAAATTGGCTATATAATTACGTTTGCTTTTAAATAGATTATTAGCGCACAGAAAGTAATATTAAAAAAATATGGTATCAGCTGCCACAAGCTCTTTCAACCTATCCCCATTTTATCTGTATGTTTACCTACCAACTTAAGGTGCGTACACATGTGTGATTGCAGGGACCAAGCGACTGTTCGGTTGGGCATTGTAGATGATCCACTGGGTTGGTTCATCAACGATACCCTACCAAGCTTCCATGCACTTACCAATACTCACCCGAAAAGGCAGTCTGTACACCATTGTGCGTCACACTGTGTGTGTTGCGATCAGTTTTGCTTTTCTAACACATGCGATCACCATGTTTCTATCCAATACACAAGGATGTTAATGAAAAAGCAGACAGAAGTGGACACAAACTAATATGCCATGGGATTTTGTAAGCTTGTTGGTTTAGTTCATCTACAATTTCCCGAAATATCACACTGGGCAGTCAATCTGGTTGAAATATCTCATCTGGTGTATGAAGCTTTCCAGTGAGTATCTGCAGACTAGGCCACTATACACTGTACACTTTCTTGTAAATACTCCCGGCATATAGCATAACACCAGATATCACAAACGTAATGTTAGCCTCTATGTATAGTTTGGTTAACATGATATAGTGCCAATCCATTTAAAAACCCTCAGCTCTTTAAAATGTAAACATATTATTTTTATCTCTAAGTTGAACATTTACCTCTGTTCTTATTTGGCTTGCCAGAGCTATTTATTTCACGTGCTGCCTTTGGAAACTGGGCGTGGGTGTAAAGTTAGAATGCAGAGGTCACATGGATGTACAAGTTGATGTCTGGCACTGCTGGTGTACCCATAAAGAACAAAGAGCTTGACCGAAATAGAATTTTGTAATGGAATCCTTCTGTATCTGTGAATGGCACTACCCTAAACTGACAACTATGGAATCTCAAGTTCAAGCCAACAGTGGGCAGGTACTAATCTGCTGTGTGTTTTATTTTAATAATCTGGATTCACTTTGACATTTTGCAGTGCGCACTATATAAAGAGGAATTAAAGTCTAGTAGTTTAACTGTGTTATGAGGATCTTATTTGTTTTAAGTTTAATTTCTGAATGCTAGCAAATACTATTATTAGTATTACTTAAAACAATCCAAATCATTCATGCTCCCTATCTTCATGCTGCCCACGGTCCTTTGCTGCTTGCCGTAGAGATTTGGCTCACACTCAGGTGGTACCAAAAGAAGAGGAGCTTGGGAAACAAGGAGGATCAGCACCCACAAACACAGCAATATTTAGGCAACTGATGGCATCTGTAATGTTTTAAAATATAGCAGTCTACACATCTGAACCTTAATTTCTTAATGTATTATTAAACTTTCTATTGCAAAGCTAAATTTGCAATAGAAAGTGTCCACCAGTAGTTCCGCTGTTTCAAGGAAATAGTGTGGCCTTTACAAAACCTAGTACATGATTACCTTAATCTTCATAAACAAAAACAAGCAATGCATTAAAAAGACCTGCACTGGTTACTGATTTGCTTTACTTCCGGGCTGAGTTTTAAGTCTATGAATTTTAAAACGGCCTTGCTACGCAGTGGGAGACATTCTACCCACAAATCAGCCAAGCATGCAGAGATGATGAATACCATTCATTGTATAATCATACAGGGTACGTAAAGATAATGGACATGACGTGAATTTTATTAGTTGGAAGCGGATTTCGCAAATGTGGGCAGCCAATGTCAGAATTTGCACAAGATGCCACTTAGCCTTCAGCCGGCCACAAACAAAACTTTTCCTGATGTAAAGCAGAACTTGTAATCAAATAGTTGAAGAAAGCAGCAATGAGTCACACATCAACAAGAGAGCTCTGACAAGGATTTGGCTGGGCTATTATTAGGCAATATGCAGAGCATATAAGGATCTCATTTCAACACACAAAACTGCACCTTTATTTGAAGGGGTGTCAGTTTTCAAACTTGATCAGTGCTCACCCTCCAAGCTTTTGTCTATGTTTCTCCCAATAAATAGCGGCAGATGAAGGGGACGCAGGGATAGATCATCACGACTTGGCAGATGAATAATTTTCCTGTCTCTTTCAGTCTTAAAGACTATGATGATGATGATGACTGTTCATTGTGCATATGTTTAGGAGATAGAGAGAAAACATGGGGTTTATTTCACTCAACAGGGACTGGATATGGAATCAACTTTGACCTATTTCCCTAAGACCGGAGCGATTAGCAGGTTTGAAAAGGATTCAGTTCCCATAGAAACCCAACAAAAGCATTTTTCATGGTGCTGGAATTTGAAGAAACACTGGTTAGTGGATTGGGAATGTGATTAGTAGAGACGCCACCTATCAGGGGACTTCTGTCTTTTCTTTCATTGTCTCTCTATGCTTTCATGTCTAGTAAGGGGATAACATGTAAAGAAATAAACCCCTTGTGTTAGCGCTACATTAAGAGTGTAGACTACACCTAGATGGAATGTAACACACCAAAAGCAGGAAAGTCGCAAAAAATTTTGATGTTTGGTGTTTATTAAATGGCATATCCACCCTTAAAACAAAAACAAACAAACTGGTGAATTGTCAGTTATCTGCCTGCAACACCAGCTGCTATTTTTACCAGTTTATTACCTATATTTGTATCCAGATATTTAATAATAAGTTCTCATTTTTTATGGCAAAGGTATCTGCCTCTTCCCTCTGTTTAAAGAGCTTTTTATAAGCTTGAGCATGTGCAGAGGAGGCAGCAGGGAATACAGCAGTCAATCATTGGTTGTGATGTTAGCAGTCACAGCCTTGATTGACTGCATGGAGGGAGGGGCCAGCTTACTCTGCCAGAATGGGGACAATAATTATCCTTAAATATCTGGTTAGTAATGCGGGTAATAAAGTGCAAAATATATCAGTTGGGGTTGGGGACAGGTAAATTACTCTCCATACGTGAATATATTGTGGATTTGCCAATACCCTGTGGGTGAGGGTTAACAGGAAGTATTGCACCCCCCAGTTGAAGCTTCTATGCAGTAAATTCTTGTGGACAAATGCCATTCAAGGGTGAAATGAACTAGCATATAAGTCTGGCAGTGGGTAACTTTGAATGACCCTTTCCTATAACCCGTGATTTGCAGCTGACCTTACTTTTTTATTATTTTCCCTGTATTTTTTCCTTCTGTCTCTTCCTTTTGTGTTTCTTCTCTGAAAGTTCATGGTTTAAAATGGAGAAAGCTGTGCTGATTTATTTCATTTGGAATAATATTCAGGCTGCATTATTACCTTTAATGTAAGAATGTTTGCACAGCTTGGCATGATATTTTCTTTTGATATAATATATCATCTGGTTCACCTGCTTCAATAAGTAATATTAATCTCTACCGAGTGAACAGATTCCCTTTAGACATAAAATAACAGCTAAAAAGCCCCATCCGACTGAATAATTGTACAGCATTAAATAGAAGAGTTCTATAGACACAGGTCTGATTGGTTTCACATAAGGACAAGTTATTCATTTGTTTACTTCCTTCATTCTCATTGCCTGGTTCAGACTATACAGAAAAGGAGTTAAGGGCCCCCCTTAAACCCACAACAATTCAGAGGCAACGGTTTGAGGGCTCCATTAAGAGTTGGGACCCTGAGTATTTGCCCAGAGAGAAGCACAATAAAATGAAAAAAAAAGCCAAACTATTATTCTTTCTATTTCTTGTTCTATTCATTTTATTCCTACCATATTTGGATTGAATATTTTCCTACACAAGGAATCCATGTAATGGTTTTGAAGTTTTAAAATGGAATTTCTGGTTAATTTTCACTTATTAACTCTGAATGTACAAAACCTTTACACATTAATGTAATGCACCTGTATATGGCCATCCTGCCCAGACCCAACCGCCATTGTCTTCTATTGAAAGGTGAGCAACCCGGTCCTGGTGCCACTCCCCCTAGTAACGCTCCTGCTCCTCCGTGTCTCTTTAACAGGACATCTCAGAAACAAAACACGCACAACTTTATACTAAAGGTCCTTGCAGATCCTGTCTGTCATCTTTCAGAAATCTGTGATGTGTGTACCTAGCATAACCCTAACCATTTTTAAAAAAAAGTATATTAATAGTTGAGGACTGAAAATGTGGGGCCATTAATTAATAGGAATAAGATAGTTACAGAGAATGACGATAAAATGTCTTGAAGTTTTTTTCATATAGGTCATCCAAGTACAGATAGCATAGAGTACAATAGCAGTAATGGTATGAGGAATGCAATTGCACTTTGGTTAACTGAATAAAAGGTTCAGAAACAACTAAATAAGGTTAATATCAGTCCACTGGATTGGAAAAAAGGTGATCCATTTCCAATATTTAAAAAATGTAGTCGTCCGTAGCCTAGTAATTATGGACCTGTGAGTTTAACTTCAGTGGTGGGAAGATACTGGAAAGTTTAGCAAGAGAACATGTTCTAGAGTATGTTTCAAGGACTGACCTTTTATGAAGTAATCAGCATGGATTTATAAGGGAACAGACCTTGCTTGGCTTTTATGAGGAAGTGAGTAGGAATTTGAACCCTGTTAGTAGATGTGGTATATTTGGATTTTGCTAAGGCTTTTGGTACAGTCCCCCTTGAGATGTACTGTGGGTTCTAATAGAATCCAGTTTTGAATCGAATCCGAGGGTTTGAAGTCCCGACGAAACTTTCGGTACTCCCGGAATTTACAAAACCCGAATTTTCTGAGTTTTCGATTTTTATTGGAAATTAAATTATTTTCGAAATCGAAAGTAGATGATTATCGAAATCGAAAGTAGATGATTATCGAAAGTAGACGATTTTCAAAAATCAAAAATCGAAAGTAGCCTATTTTCGAAAATCGAAACTCGAACGTTCGAAATTTCCAAAAATTTCGAAAATTCGAAAACAAAACAAAGTTAACATCTCTTTTCGAACATCTCTAGTTGTTAATGGCGCCACTTCTATTTAATCTGTTAATGATTTGGAAGTGGGTATTGTCAGCAAGGTTTCTGTGTTTACTGACGACACAAAACTTTGTCGACCATTAAAAACTTCGGAGGATGTGCAATCGTTGCAGGGGGATCTAGATAGATTGTCACGTTGGGCTGCTAAGTGGCAGATGAGATTCCATGTTGATAAATGTAAGGTGATGCATTTTGGACTTAAAAATCCTTGTGCTACTTATACTATAAATGGCTCTGTGTTAAGTGAATCCCTGTTGGAAAGGGATCTTGGAGTTTTGGTGGATAACAAACTTAAAGGAAGCAAGCAGTGCCAGGCGGCAACAGCCATTAAACACACATCCCCCTTATTAAAGGCCTCTCCAATATTAAAGTATTTTTTATAATTTCTCTTCCCCTGTATTTTTTTCTTACCATGACCATATAACAGTATGAGGTATGCAAACTTTGTTCTAGAACAACATATAAATCCTTGTTCCTTTCTGGAGTCAAGTTCATGGTAATACTGGTTCCATGACAATAACCATAAGGATGAAATTCCCATTTGTGTTATTTGTGGCCTCTGTCATTGTCTATGGAATTACTTTCACACCTCTTCCCAAACAATTAACACTTGCTCTTTCAAATGTTGGCTCCTATTGATTTAATCCCCATTCAGGGCTAGGCCACACTGCTGCACTTTTTTTGCGTTTGCGCTTGCGTTTTTTCTTATCATTAAAAACGCGGCAACGTGTGAGTTGCAATTGGCGTTCCGCATTTTAAATCGCAATCGCATGCGTTTTTCAATACTTAAATGAAAAAACGCATGCGCAAACGCAACGAAATTGCACATGAAATCGCATGCGATTCCGTGTGCGATTGCGTTTGCGTTGCAGTGTGGCCGTGCCCTCTGACATTCCTTGTATTTTATGCTGACCTCAAGGTGCCAAAACTGCAAATAATCATAAACCAGCAGAAAGGGAGGATTCTGGGCACCTGTAATCCTCCCATCAAAATGCCTATGTATAAAGAGGGGTATGGATTAAAGGTCTGGAGCTTGAATATAAAGACAGTTTGGATATGTTACAATTATGTACACTCGAAAAAAGGCGCTTGCGTGGGGATATGATGACTGTGTATAAATACATTAACGGGCCATACAATAAACTATGTGGGGCATTGTTCACCAATAGAACATGTCAGAGGACACGCGGACATCCCCTAATACTGGAAGAAAAGAAGATTAATTCGGAAAGGGTTTTTCATGGTGAGAATAGTAAAACCATAGAACTGCCTTCCCTTAGGTGTGGTGATGGAAGGCCCATTGGATAGTTTAAACAAAAAGCTGGATGAGTTTATTCAAATAAAGAATGTTGCACGTTACAGGTATTGATACATAAAGTTGGAGTTGATCAACTTCCTGACTTGGAATCAGGAAGGAATATTTTTTCACCTTTATACTGTTTTTTGCCTTCCTCTGGATCAACTGTTTGGCAAGTTAACGTGGGTATTGCTGAGTGGGTTGAACTGGATGGACGTATGTATTTATTCAACCTCAAATAATATACTATATAATACAAAAAATAAAATAAAAGCTCAACACTCGAAATACATTTAAAGTAGTAATTTACTGAAGTTAGTAATTTACATTTACTGAAGCTAACTGGCATATACTCTTGTGCTATAGCAATGTTATTGAGTATTAAAACTCCCATATTGATAAGGCTTTGTGCAACATGGCACATTCCCTTCTGAAATGTGGCCTTTAAATCCAAAGTCAAAGTTTAGTTATGGCTTTGAAAGAAAAACTCCCCCAGCACCCACAAAGACTCATTAACTTATTTCTGGTGATTTTCTTGATATTTAATCAATGATGGAATGCAGCCCCATAAGAAAAACACCTAAAAGTTCTGACCAACTCCAAAATGGACATTGGGGTAGAGCCCAAGTCATTAAAACCTGAATCTGCACACAACCGGGAACTGCTGGTATACAGAGATATCCTTACCAATGTCTGGCCTCTCTCTACCACAGCTTGCAGCTCTTCTGGGTATAATCTGCAGTCATGGCTGGATGACATGGCCAATGGCACAGATAATCCTAAGAAATGAGGAGAGGGGTAAGTGGCAGGGACTCGAGGAGGATATATCTCTGTATAACAGCAGTTCTTGGCTGTGTGAGTATCCCAGTTTTAATGTTTAATGGGGTGTTCTACCTGTATGAAATTTTATGATGAGGCTGGACTTTCCCTTTAAAGGTGACAAGACTGATTGAGTATAAAGACAGATCTAGTAAGATTTCACCTAATAAGCACAAACAATAGACAGGAAACCTTGCGGTTGCACTTACTTTAATCTGGGGATAGATCCAGCCTGTGCTTCTCTTGTTTCTGAACAAGCATTTCTGTAAACAACCGCCAAGTGAAACTCTGAACGGGATCAGAACCAGCAGAACAGGACCATGGCTCTGGGAAGAAAAAAATGAACCATGAATATTTTTGGGGATCTAAAACTAATTGCATGTACTGTGTGATGGATTAAAGACAAAGGTCCCTATAAATAAACTAGTGAGAATGGAAAAATGGGGGAACACCTTGCCACTTTCTATTGGATGTTTTTTTTTTTTTTGCAGTAACCAAATTCTCCTGCCAGTTTACATAAAAGACTGTGAAGAAATAATTCACTTGTTTTACCAAGCAGGGTATCTATGAGAGAAAAGTAGATTGGACTAATTCTGCCATAACAAGGGTTAACCTTTCAAAGGACAATTATACCATCCTCGCTCCCCTCTTCTTCTCTCCATGTAAAGTATGCAGGGTGAGGACGTAAACCCATCGGTACCGTTTCTATTTCCAGATAAACTTACGGAAACTTTCCCTTGCTGACTCCATTCTAGTTCTGCATCTCACAGCTGTCTGTGGGACAGACTTAGACCAGAATGGCAAGGGAGCAGGTAGAGACTGTACCCAGGGGTGAGGACTTCTCTGTTTAGGTTCTCACCCTGGGTACTTTTAGGAGGGATGATGTTTTTCAGTATACTTGCCCTTTAAATGTATTTGGGCTTTAGTTAAATGGTAAATACATATATTTTCAGAAAAAAGGGCAGTATTTTTCCATCCTAATAACGTTAACCTGTCCATTCAGCATTTTGTCTGTGTATAAATAAATGCTTCCAAAATACTGACTTCCTGTTTGCAGGACCACTAATAGAGACCGTTATGGTCTTGCTGTTGCCCTTGAGATCTGAGCATGTTTGATCCATCCAACAGCCAATCAGTAAAAATTACTGTGAGGATAATTTCAAGGAAGTGGTGCATTCTGGGAATAAAAATGATGGTTATAACCTCAAATGACAGCTCACTTATGTTAACAGAAGGGAATAGCAAGCGGTATAAATAAAGCTGATTTTTCAAAATGGAAGATAATATGTAAAATAACTAGGTATGCATAATACAAACTAACAGGGTTATTCAATAAAAGTTCTTATTGTTTAAAGGGGTGCTAATTTTGCCCCAACCAATCAGATATTAGCTTTCAAATTTTAAATAAGATCTGATTGGTTGGGGCAAAATTTGCACCATTTTAAACGATATGAACTTTTATTGAAAAACCCTGTATTCAAAAATTAATGATATTTTCCAGTGAACTTTCCCTTTAAACCCATAAAAAATGTGTTGGACAAATGTGTTTTTTCCAATTAGACAAACTTAGCTGCAGGATGTATACAACATGCATAACTTCTACAAGTGGCTTTAACAGGTTATGTAATGTTTATTAACTGTCTTGCTACTTTCCATCCTTAAAGCTCTAGTGAGTCACACTACATGAAATTCCTGAGAGTAAGAATCATTATTATTATTGTGGATTTATATAGTGGCAACATCTTCTATAGCCCTTTGCAATTACATGTATAAATTACAGAAGAGCTTACAATCTAAGCACATTTACTTGACACATACAACCTATCAGTATGTCTTTATGATTGTGGGGGAAAGTGCCCAGAGTAAAACCACGCAAGCACGGTGAGAACATGCAAACTCCTTGCAAGATGTGTCCAAGGGTGGACTTGAACTTGGGACTTCTGCAAGACATCAGTGCTAACCATTGAGCTGCCCATACATTTACATGTAGATTGATACAGTGTATACAGACTGGTAAAGTAAACAATTACATTATGTACAGACTGGTAATGTAGATTGATACAGTGTATACAGACCAGTAAAGTAACCTATTATAGTATGTACAGACTGGTAACATAGACTGCTACAGTTCATACAGAATGGTAAAGTGGACTATTACATTATGTACAGACTGGTAATATAGATTGATACAGTGTATACAGACAGGTAAAGTGGACTATTATAGTATGTACAGACTGGTAATGTAGATTGATACAGTGTAACAGATGGAAAGTAAACAATTACATTATGTACAGACTGGTAATTGTAGATTGATACAGTGTATACAGACCAGTAAAGTAACCTATTATAGTGTACAGACTGTAAGCTGGTAACATAGACTGCTACAGTTCATACAGAATGGTAAAGTGGACTATTACATTATGTACAGACTGGTAATATAGATGATACAGTGTATACAGACAGGAAAGTAGGACTTTATAGTATGTACAGACTGGTAATGTAGATTGATACAGTGTATACAGACTGGTAGATAGATTGATACAGTATTGTACAGATTGGTAAGTAGATGATACAGTGTATACAGACTGTAAGTGATTGATACATTATGTACAGACTGGTAATGTAGATTGAACGGTATACAGACTGATAAGTGGATTGTTACAGTGTGTACAGGAATGGTGATGTAGATGATACAGTGTATACAGACTGGTAATATAGATTGATACGTGTGATACAGACTGGTAAAGTGGATTTACCAGTATGTACAGACTGGTAATATAGATTGATACGGTGTTACAGACGATAATATAGTTTGATCGGTGTGTATACAGACTGGTAAAGTGGATTGATACAGTATGTACAGAATGGTAATATAGTATGATACGTGTATACAGACTGATAAAGTGGATGATACAGTATGTACAGACTGGTAATATAGATTGATACAGTGTATAAAGACTGGTAAAGTGGATTGATACAGGATGTACGAATGGTATATAGATTGATACGTGTATACAGACAGGTAAAGTGGATTGATACAGTATGTACAGACTGGTAATGTAGATTGATACAGTGATAAAGACTGATAAAGTGGATTGATACGTATGTACAGACTGTAATATAGATTGATACAGTGTATACAGACTGGTAAAGTGAATGATACAGTATGTACAGACTGGTAAGTAGATTGATACAGTATGTACAGACTGGTAATATAGATTGATACGGTGTATACAGACTGGTTAAAGTGAATTGATACAGTGTATACAGGCTGGTAATGTAGATTGATACAGTGTATACAGACTGGTAAAGTGGATTGATACAGTATGTACAGACTGGTAATGTAGATTGATACAGTGTATACAGACTGGTAATGTAGATTGATACAGTGTGTACAGACTGGTAAAGTGGATTGATACAGTATGTACAGACTGGTAATATAGATTGATACAGTGTATACAGACTGGTAAAATGGATTGATACAGTATGTACAGACTGGTAATATAGATTGATACAGTGTATACAGACTGGTAAAGTGGATTGATACAGTATGTACAGACTGGTAATATAGATTGATACAGTGTATACAGACTGATTAAGGATTGTACATTATGTACAGAATGGTAATGTAGATTGATACAGTGTTACAGACTGGTAAAGTGGATTGATACAGTATGTACAGACTGGTAATATAGATTGATACGGTGTATACAGACTGATTAAGTGGATGATACAGTATGTACAGATGGTAGTGTAGATTGTACAGTGTAAAGACTGTAAGTGAATGATACAGATGTACAGAATGGTAATGTAGATTGATACAGTGTATACAGACTGATAAAGTGAATTGATACAGTTAGTACAGACTGGTAATGTAGATTGATACAGTGTATACAGACTGGTAAAGTAGATTGTAGCATTTGTACAGACTGGTAACGTAGATTGTAACTTATGACAGACTGGTAATGTAGATTGATCCAAAAAATATACCTGCATAATTCATTGCTCCAACAGTGTAGTATTACTATATTATTTCTCTCATCCAGGCATCCTATGGTGTTATATGGTGGGTGCACACCGACGGAACTTGTGATAATCCAGTTGGTTTACCGTTTCATATAGAGACATGTTATCTGGACACCTCTCAGATTTAACCCTTCTTTTTAGCTGCTGATTGCGGAGTGATCCCATAGTTACTCTTGGTAGCGGGTTCTGTGGATTTTTATTGATTATATATATTTTATCTTGTGCACTAATGACTTATTTGTATGTCATAGTACTTGGTTTTACTTATTGTGTGTAGAAATTGTGGGCTGGCCAGCTATACATTGTTGATTTTTATGTGATTTATATATAAACTTTCTTATATTTACTTATTGTGCTTCTTTTCTATGTGTATTACCTGACGGGTACTACTTTTTGTTAAGGGTAGATTGATACAGTGTATACAGACTGGTAAAGTGAACTATTACAGTATGTACAGACTGGTAATGTAGATTGATACAGTGTATACAGACTGGTAAAGTGGACTATTACAGTATGTACAGACTGGTAATGTAGATTGATACAGTGTATACAGACAGGTAAAGTGGACTATTACAGTATGTACAGACTGGTAATATAGATTGATACAGTGTATACAGACTGGTAAAGTGGACTATTATAGTATGTACAGACTGGTAATGTAGATTGATACAGTATATACAGACTGATAATGTAGATTGTTACATTATCGACAGACTGGTAATGTAGATTACAGTGTATACAGACTGGTAAACTGGAGTATTACAGTATGTACAGACTGCTAATGTAGATTGATACAGTTTATAAAGACTGGTAAAATGGATTGATACAGTATGTATATAATGGTAAAGTGGATTGATACAGTGTATACAGACCAGTAAAGTAACATTTTATAGTATGTACAGAGTGGCAATGTAATTTGACACAGTGTATAAAGACTGGTAAAGTGGACTTTTACAGTATGTACAGACTGGTAATGTAGATGCATACAGTGTATACAGACTGATAATGTAGATTTATACAGTATGTACAGACTGGTGATGTAGATTGATACAGTGTATACAGACTGATAATGTAGATTGATACAGTATGTACAGACTGGTGATGTAGATTGATACAGTGTATACAAAATGGTAAAGTAGACTAGTACAGTGTGTATAGACTGGTAATGTAGATTGATACAGTGTATACAGACTGGTAATGTAGATTGTAACATTATGGACAGACTGGTAATGTAGATTGAAACAGTCTATGCAGATAGGTAAAGTGGACTATTATAGTATGTACATTATGTATAGACTGGTAATGTAGATTGATACAGTGTATACAGACCAGTAAAGTAACCTATTATATATATTATGTACAGACTGGTAATGTAGATTGGTAGAGAGTATACAGACTGGTAAAGCGGACTATTACATTATGCACAGACTGGTAATGTAGAGTGATACAGTGTATACAGACTGGTAATGTAGATTGATACAGTGTATACAGACTGGTAATGTAGATTGTTACTGTAGATTGGTACAGTGTATACAGACTGGTAAAGTGGACTATCACAGTATGTACAGACTGGTAATGTAGATTGATATGGTGTATACAGACTGGTAAAGTGGACTATCACTGTATGTACAGACTGGTAATGTAGATTGATACAGTGTATACAGACTGGTAATGTAGATTGATACAGTATGTACAGACTGGTAATGTAGATTGATACAGTGTATACAGACTGATTAAGTGAATTGATACATTATGTACAGACTGGTAATGTAGATTGATACGGTGTATACAGACTGATAAAGTGGATTGTTACAGTGTGTACAGACTGGTGAT